>CAAKHG010014946.1:0-13946 GCA_901007715.1 Dactylopterus volitans | reverse complement strand
TAGAGGCCTCCACTGGACCAAGCCTTGGTAGTGATGTGAGTGCTACCAAAGGACAATACAAGCAGCACTGGCACGACACAAAGTCTGCTAGTTAAGTTTAACCAGCCAAGGAGCCACAGAGTTTGCCTGGACTAACTTCACCAGGAGAACTAAGGAAACAAGACTCCAACCACAGCCAGGACTTCCACAGCACACAGTACAGCACATCAACGACAAATGTCTCATTCACGTGACCTGGTAACGTATTGGGCCAAGTCAGCTTACCTCATCTGCATTTGACTAAAAATAAAACTCATCACCCCTGCCAACATGTACTGATCCAATTCAATATTATTTTGTTTAGTCTGTTTATTAAACATTAAACTGGTCATTTCAGTGTCCTGTGACTAACCAGTGAACAAAAGGTTACACCATCATGCTGGTCAGCCTCAGGCCATACCTCACACTTAATGCATGTACACACACTGTACATAGTACCTTTTGTAGCCTGGTTATATTTGTTTGTTGTTTCAGTTTCTTTGTTAATCAATAAACTTCTTTAAACTTGCTTGTCTGTTGATATTGTACAAAGTGAACTCTGCCAGCCACTTCTCTAAAAAGAACTGAAGACTTCCAAAATCCAGACTTCCAAGATGATGGCAGGTGCAGACGCAGCGGCCTCTGTCCTAACGATACAGTGTTTTGTTCGTCAAAAAAGTGTTTGTCCAAAAGTTTTTCATGTTGGTCTGTCTGTATTATGCTGTGGCAGAAAAGGTGGATCATCGGACGAATCAGATGGTCGAGACACAGGTGTCAGATGGGGAATCTCTTTATTACAGTGGCCCTACTCACAACGTAGTCAGAGATATCTTCCAAAGTTTACAGAGTATGAGCTTGCCTTTTCATAGACTAGGCAGGCTATGTGTGTGTGCATGTTGGCTAGGTTTCATTCTGTTTACCAAACTAGATGTTTTTTTTCCAATCGACCAAAGGGAGAGTCTTTTACCTTGAATTAAGGCCAAATAAGATAACGTCTCTGTATCGTGGATTTTAGGAACAGATGTGCATTTGGAACAAATTTCGCAATACACCCCATAAGTGTTGGGTCGTGGTATTTTGGCAAGGTCATGCCGATCTGACATGCACGACTCGCATATCCTGTCAACAACCTTTAATTCTTCCACAGTCAGAACACAAGTACAGTCGACAGGCTCTGCTAGACATCTGCAAAAGCAAGCTTTGCAAAGTTTTTTCGGACTATGAAACGGACACACTAAAAGGAATGCTAAGGGACCTCAGATTACTCCGCCAGCCTGTAACCACACTGGATTCACCTGCTACTCCTGCCCCGAAAAGGAGGCGTCGGGAGTGTAGTGCGAGGAAGCAGAAGAGAGGCAAGTGTGGAGGTGTCCGGGCTAGGCTAAAGGCTAGGCCAACTCGCCCAGCTATACCATCCATCCTCTTTGCTAACGAACAATCACTGGAAAATTAAAGTGGATCATATACGACTGCTGAGGTCAGTGAATTGGACAGTGAGTAACTGCTGTTGACTTGTGTTCACTGAAACATGGCTAAATGACAGTAGTAGTGACTGTGTTTAAATCCGTGATGCGTGGTGCTGGGACGCTGTGGTGGTTTGCAAACACTGTGCACCACTGGTGGAGTTCATGACTATAAGGTGCCATCCTTTCAATCTGCCAAGGGAATTTACTGCGATCTTGCTAGTCGCAGTTTACATCCCTCCCACCAACAACAGCAGTGATAGGAACATAGCACTTTGTGAACTTTACCAGGCCATCAGTGAACAACAGACAGCACACCCAGCCAGTTTCACCATCCTCGCTGGAGATTTTAATCATACTGACTTCAAGACTGTTCTTCCAAGACTTCACCAGCATGTTGATTTCCCAACAAGGGAGAATAACACTTTGGACCTGGTCTACACCACACACAAAGGAGCATGCAAAGCTACCCCTCTCCCCAACATCGGACTCTCTGACCGCATCACTGTTACGCTTATGCCAGCATACAGACAGAGAGGGAAAGTCACCAAACCAGTCCAGGAGTAGGTAAGAGTGTGGCCAGAGGGGCCTCCTTTGCTCTTCAAGACTGCTCTGCTACAACGGACTGGGAAATGTTTAAGCAGGCAGCCACCTACAACAACTGCACAGACATTGAGGAGTTCACAGACACTGTGACCTCCTACATCACCAAGTGCATCGATGATGTGACACACACCAAGAGCATCACCACTCAGGCTAACCAGAAGCCATGGCTGAGGGGGGCCATCCACAGGCTGCTGGGGGCCAAGGACAATGCTTTCAGAGCCGGGGATGAATCTGGCCTGAGAACAGCTAGAGCCAACCTGTCCTGTGGCATCAGGGAAGCAAAACAGGAGTACACACATGATAACCTCCCACTTCAGAGACAGCAGAGAAGCACAGAGCCTATGACAGGGCATTCAGGCCATCATGGACTGCAAGGCTGCACCACAAGGCTGCAAGAGAGATGAAAATGCACCATTGTGTGTGGATGCATTGGCTCACCCGTCGCCAGAAGTCCTGTTGTGTGTGTTCCTTCCCCTCAGCCTGATTTCTCCCACCCTGGCCAGAGTGAGGGAACAGGGGTTGTCACTGATCCTAATAGCACTACGGTGGCCATTCAGACACTGGGTGGCAGAGATAGTGCAGATGTTGTCGGGCCAGCTGTGGCCCCTCCCGCCACGAAGGGACCTCTTGGCCCGGAGGGAGATTTACAATTCCCACCACGAACTGGTGGCACTTTGGGCTTGGCCCGTGAAAGGCTGAATCTGGATTCAGTCGGACTGCCCCTCAACGTGATCGACACTATTCAGTGTGCGAGGGCCTCTTCCACCTGCCCGCTATACAGTGGTAAATGGCGGGTATTCGAGAAGTGGTGCAAGGAGAGGAAGATTGTCTCTTTTCAATGCTCAGTGAGGGATATCCTCTGTTTTCTTCAGGATTTGTTGGACAAAGGGAAAGCCTTTTCCACAATTAAGGTTTACTTGGCGGCTATCTCTGCATGCCATGTAGGTCTGGGTGATAAAGCACAGGGCCAACACTCATTGGTGGGTAGCTTTATGAGGGGGGTGCGCCGTAAACGCCCTGTTTCTAGGCCCCTGGTGACATTATGGGATTTGTCAGTGGTCTTGGATGCCCTTTCTCAATATCCCTTTGAACCATTGGAAGGTGTAGGACTGATGTTCCTCTCACTCAGACTGTGGTGCTCTTAGCTTTGATTACAGCAAAGTGTGTGAGTGATCTACAGCCTGTATGCATTTTGCCCCAGGGGGATCTAAAGTGTGTTTGAGGCCTAACTCAGCCTTTGTAGTGGAGTCTGCGTACAGATGCCCCAAGGTGGAACTGGGGGCTTTTCAACGTCCTCCGTTTGAGACAGCGGAAGATCATAGATTGAATACTTTATGTCCAGTCCGGGCGTTACGTCTGTATGTGGATAGGACAGCAGGTTTCCGGACGAGTGACCAGCTGTTTGTGTCCTGGGCTATGCTCCACAAGGGGAGACCACTGTCCCGCCAGAGGTTATCCCACCGGATTGTGGAGGCCATAGGGCTGGCTTACAGATGCAGGGGCTTGGAGCCTCCTGCAGGGCTAAAAGCTCACTCCACCAGAGGCATGGCTACCTCATGGGCTCTATTTAAAGGGGTTAGTGTGGTGGACATTTGTACAGCGGCTAGCTGGGCTACACCGTACACATTTGTGCAATTTTACACACTGGACGTTTCTGACACGTCCCTTGCTCATGCAGTGCTGGGGATGGGGGCGTGGGAGGCCATTTGATATGTCAGACTGGGTTTTGAAGATGTATGGCTTCGGGAGACCACGCAATTCGGGGGTGGGCCATATCTCGCATGGTGAAACACAAAACGAAGTTAGAAAAAGAGCGTTGGGTTACTTAATGTAATCGCTGGTTCTTTGATAACACAGTGAGGTGTTTCACCAACATTTCCCTCCTTGCATCGCTGGAGGAAGAAACCGGTATAGAATGACCTGGTCTGGGAGGGTCAACTGTTATATATGAAGGGGGAGGGGCCTCCCACGAGTCGACCTGTCTGTCAAGACAGACGTTGTGTCATTGGAGCTTCTGTAATGGTCACGCCAAGAGCGATTCCCATAGTGAAACACCTTACTCTGTTTTATGGTTTGAAACAATTAGTGCAACATCTTTTCAACTTTCCCTGACTTTCTGTGTGTCATTTGTTGTGTCTAATGGTGTATTTCAACTGTGTATGCAGCACCTTTAAAGTTGATATTGTGCTTGAAAAATAAAGAATGAGCTTTATGCACCTGACAAAATAACATGAAGATCTACATTTATTGCAACACATTCAGTAAAAGAGACCGTTTTCTCCAGGGCACTCTACGGCTACTGCTGTACTGTAAAGCAAAGCTAGTGTATGACATATACCAACTGAAACCTTCACATAGCCATCTGAACCTTTTCTGGAGAGGACACTACAAAATACAGCACATTTTATTGCAGAACTGAACTTCACCAGCTATTTGCAACACAACCAATCAGTTTCTTTGCAGAGAAATAACCAAAATATCCATTTCCCAAAGAGAACAAACTTAGAGCTGCAGCAGTACACCAGCTTTTGTCACAATGAGCAGAAAATGATGAAAAATAAGAAGAAATGAATGCAGTCTCGCAAATAGCAGGAGCAAGCGAGTGGTGGCATGTACGACAACCTGCAGCCATCACACAGACAGATGAATTCTGGTTGAGGAGGCTGCAAAGAAAGGAAACAACCAAGAACAAGGCAGCCACAACAAAACAGTGTCATCCCTAACAACCACACTTCAAAAGTTGGCAGTGAACTGCTGCTGTGTTTCTCTACCTCTCTGCTTCCATCAGACAAGGAATAATGGATTCCAACATTTCTTGTCAGAGGAAGATATCACTAATATCACTTCAGTCAAGTTTATGTGATGTAATACTCCATGCAATAAAATCATTTCCAACAGCTATATCTATCAATCAATATCAGCCACAGATATCATTAAACCTAATCAGATTCACGTAACTTTATGTCTAATTTCGTTCCACTGATGAGATTCATGATCTTCCATGCAAAATTATACTCCAGTTGAGTGGACAAGCATGATGAACATGCATTGATATCATCATGAATATCCCCATTCCATACATGTTTTAACACAATAGTCTCCTTTAAATCATCATCTGTGTCTGTTGTTTCCACAGAATTTGCGGAAAATTTAGTAAATATACAGGTATAAAAAGTCATTTCCACCTTTATATAATTCAAACATGGTTTATCGATTGGAGACTATTGAAGATGAAGCATGTGACAGGGAGGCTGTTACATTGTGGGGAATTTTTCATGTATATATTTGTTTCTTTAAAGTTGTAATGGACAAAATATAATTCTGTTGTAAATGTTTATTGCACAAAGTACTGTATTGTGCCAAATACAGAACAAATCTGATTATAAGCCAACCCAGGTGCACTCTTGTATAAAGGTGCAACAGCTGTTTTTTGACACTTTTATGTCTTTACATGTAAAGTTGTCCTGCAGCCTCATTATCCAGCTGTCACATGAGGCAGCACCGGTTCAGACAGGAGCGGCAGCATTTTTCCATGCTGTGGAATGCAGACATTCTCCTGGCAGACGTTTGTATGGGGCGCCAGGGCAGGCCAGGGTCACCACAAAACCACAACATTGACTTGCTCTGCTTCTGCTCAGAACAATCAAGGAGACAATGAAATAACACAAACTTGCTGGAGAGGCTGATCCAAATTTGGATTTGACCCTTAGTGAACATGACTTGAACTTGTTTGGAAATTCATCCACTTGATGCACCCCAAAACACAATTGTAATACTTCCTCCTAATTTTTCAAATGTTGCTGGAGGGTAATGGGGAAATGAAACTGTATTCAATATCATTTGTATAAAATAGATTTCCTATGGGGCAGATTCAGTCAGTATTAGATTCTAACAGAGAACTGAACAAATGGAGCATTATGGAAATATGAGCCAGTCATAATAGAATTCCTTCATCAGAAAGCCTCTGAGCTATCATAATAAGCACAAACAAAAACTGCACTCTGTCAACTGTAAACCAACTTTAGCAGCATGCATAACGCCCTTCTCAGTGTCTTCTGCTTATGTTTTCTGATGTTCAGGTTGAGGATTTGAATGATTTTCTTATACTTTACCAATGGCCCCGTCTTTTTAACAACATGACAAGAATATACTGTATTAGGTTGATACAGTAATATTTTTGAAAAAGTGAAGCATTAGATGTTGTGTCTGAATAGAGAGTTTGACACCAGCTCAATGATTGATCATCTTTTTTTTTTTTTTCTTTAAATTATATTTTTGTATATTTTGTTTCTGGATCTCACTTATTTTAACATTTATACCACAAAAGAGTGGACTTCACCTAAGTTGCTCAGAAAAACTAGTGACAACAGAACATTGTCAGAAAAAAATGGCTCTATTTATGTTACCTAAGGTTTAAAGATGGTCCAAACTGGAAGTATACCTTGGTTAAGGAGTAAATGTGCGTTCCCTCGAGGATACGTCCCCAGTGAAAAGCCGTTGGACCCTTGAAGGTACAATTTTTGTCAGTACAGAAAAAGGAAGGAACAAAGATCCCAATATAAAAGAGACAGGTGATGGTCTTGTACTCTATCGGAGTAGCATACCACAATAGGACAGCCATTCTCTTTCAGAGTTTGAGTAGAGTCTCTGTCTCTGCTCCGCTCCCCCTGCCGGCCACTCCCACCTCATCAGCCCAAAGTCGTTGCACCTGTCTAACGCTAATTACTCTGCTCTCTATTTAAGCCTGCACCGCAACTTCCTCTGCATAATGCATGTCTTTCTAGCGATTTCCTGGCTACCCGTGTACGACCCTGCCTGTCTCCGCCCTGCCTGCTCTGCCTGCTCCCTGGATATCCGACCTGCCCTTCGCCCCCGACTACGAGTTCTACCTGCACGTCTTTGCTTCCGGACTGTTTCCGTCTCTGGTTTCTCCGCTGCCTGTTCCCCATCGGCACCTTCATCACCACGGACTGCCTCCCCGGTTTTGACTCCTCCGCCTGCCCCCGGTCCCTCCGCTGCCAGCTCCCCACCGGCGCCTCAGCATTTTCGGCTTTCTCCATCGATTATGGACGCCGCGTCAGGACCTCCGCTCGAACCGTAAGCCGAACTCTGTTTCCTGCCACCGCTACTGTTCCGAACTGTTTGAGTGGATGGGCTTCCGTCTCGTCCACTGATTCTGCTGACCGGTCCGGCACCGAGCCCCGGAGCCCCAATGACTGTGTGTATTACCCGTCTGTGGATAACCCTGAGCACCAACCCCTTTCCTACCACTGTACTGCAGCTTTACCATTAAAGTCCATTACAAACTGTAGCAGAGTTACTGTGTTCTGCATCTGGGTCCTACTCACTCGCGTTCACACGAATAGTTTCGTGCTGATGAAGTTGCAGGATGTATTCAGATATGCTCCATGACATATGAAAGTTGTCCCTTAACTGGCCTTCATCAAAGTTCTCCAGGATACTTGACCAAAACACTTCTCCCACTTCCCCACACACATTTGCATTCCGAGACATCGCCTGAGGGTTCCTTTTATGACCTTTATTGTCTCACTCTCAGCCACCTGGCAGCTTCAAATTCCATCGTACTTCTGCACAGTCTGGTAGCCAGTTTATTGAATTTGCTGAATAAATATGAGAATAGCCGTAGATTTACAGAGAAGACACCTCAACCAGTACCGTCTTGTATTGTTCTCCAGAGAGGAGGCAGCCTCAGAAGGCCATAAACACTGCTCAGAGATTGACTGGCTGCCCTCTTCCATCTCTGGAGGAGATCTACACCAAATGCTGCCTCAGGGGAGCTTGCAGCATCATCAAGGACTCCTCACAACCCGGCCACCACCTCTTCGAACTCCTACCCTCAGGGAGGCAATAAGACAAGAACAAACAGACTAAATTACAGCTTTTTTCCAAGAGCTGTCATTGCCCTGAATGCCGCAAATACAAGCAAACCCTGAGCAAAATGTCAATTCTCAGTCTTCGCTGTAATAATTCTATTTATTCATATCACTTGCGATATACACTTGCAACATGCACGATCTTGGTTCACAAGAAGAAAATGAGTGCAAAACCGTCACACCCTATATATATATAAAATCACAGTAATGTGTAATACCAGTCTGAAAATTATTGAATTATTTACAATTTTATTGTTAATCAAAAATGTCATAAGGTCTTATGTAGACCCCTTTCTAGTTTCTGCTGCAGGCAGGATATTTAATACAGTCTATCTCTCAGGTCAATCTGGCCATTATTTTGCGGGGTTTAAAACAATTAGAAATATTTGAGCTTGAGTATTTTATTGGGTAATAATATGTTTTGAATGTTGAAAGTGATTCCATTGATCTTTTTCTTTAACTTTGCACCTTCAATTAAAATGTATAAAAAAACAGACGCAGTCTCCAGGTTTGATAAATTACATTGCGTGTCCAAATGCTCCCCCTCTGTCATATTTTAGAACCCATTGTGGCCCGCAAGTCAAAAAGTTTGCCCACCCCTGCACTGGATGGTTCCCAGTATTGGCAGTGCAAATTTGAATAGGTGATACCCGGGTATTTTGGTGGAAGGTAGACATGTGTGAATGGCTAAAATCACTCACAAATCAGCCTGGTTTTGTGTGAGAATTGTCAGTGTTGTGTTTGTATGCAAACCAACACAATGGATTTATGAGATTGCAATAGAAACAAAAGTATTTAACTTTGCCTAGAACCCAATAGGAAGAAGGTTAACATGGTAAAAACATGTCGATGTGTTAGGTGATTCCAGGATAAATGAGACTTGCCCCGGAGCAAGAGGAACAGAGGTGGGACAAGTTTAGTGACGTCTGATTGGAAGGGTTGTTTGAAGCAGGCCAAGCATCCACTGTTGAGGTGGTGTAGGGCAGGACGTGGAGCACACCCATCCTGAAATGATAGTTGAATGACAGCAGAAAGAGAACAATTTAAAGTTTGCTGGCTTACACATAATTGGCTTGAGGATAACATGACAGGTTATGATTGGAATGAGACAAGAAGGGCTTGGTGGATATAAGGGAAAGGGAAAGTGTGCTTGTGACTTAAAAGGACATGCATAAAAAGAGCCCTCCTGACTGAACTTTTGGAAAGCTTTATTTCCCACTGCTCTGCTCACCTGTTCTGGCTGACTTCACTGCAATAGTATGTGTCCACATAAGCATGAGTGCTTGATGGGAATTCAACGAGGCTGCATCTGATTAGACAAACATTTTCATTTGTTTTTCCAAGAATTTAAACCTATCCAACATGGAGGATTCTTTGGAAACTTTCTCATAAATTATAAAAATAGTTTACTAACATGCGTTTCAGAGCTCTCATAACAAGTGAAGGTTTTTACCTTATTCCGCTTTGTGAGTTTAACTTTTTGACAGCGAGAAGTGTTTCTCATTGTTTTCATGAAATCTGTTACTCTATTGCCTCCACTTTCATAGCATTCCACTGATGTCTCCATATGAATCAAGTACATAACAAAACAAAAGCAAAGGATGGTCAGTGGAGAGACATTAAGCATAACCCCAAACACAGAATTTCAATCTCTTACTCTTCAATAAAAACTTGAAATCCATTTGAGAAAGGATGCTGTAACGGGGTGTGGTAGGACCCAAACACAGAACACAGACAACCAGGAAGAGTTTATATGAAGCGTTAATCAGAAGACTGCAGTACCGACGTCCAGACAGTAGAGGGAGCTCGGAGCTCGCAGTAGTCAGCGGATGCGTAAACTCGATGCAGTCTCTGGGGCTCTGGAGCGCCGGACCGGGCCGCAGAGCAAGTGGACGGGGCGGAAACTCGCCAACACGAAAAGTTCAGGAAAAGCAAGCAGACAAAAGGCAGAGTCCGTCTTACGGTCTGAGCGTTGGTGCAGGAGCGGTGACCGCAACCGGCGGGTGGAGCTGAGGATGCTGAGGTGCCGACAGGGAACAGGCAGTGGAGGAACTGGGGGCAGGCAGAGGGGTCCAAGCCGGGGAAGCAGTCCGTGGAGGCTGAGGCGCCGACGGGGAACAGGCAGTGGAGAATCCGGGGACAGGCGAGGAGGTCGGTAGCGAGGAGGTAGTCCAGAAGGGCGCGGGCGAAACTCGTGGTCGGGGGCGAAGAACGGGTCGTAGGTCCGGGAAGAGAGCAGAGCAGGAAGGTCGGGGATGGGCAGGGTCGAAACCAGGCGGGCGGGCGGGCGGGCGGGCGCGCAGGCAGGCAGGCAGGCAAACGCTGGAATGACTCGCATTTCGCAGAGAACAATCTGGCCACGGCTCCAGTGTGGGGCCGGCTTAAATAGCGAGAGGAGCAATTAACGATAACAGGTGCAGTGAATACAGGCAGATGAGGTGGGAGTGGCAGAGCAGAGACAGAGCATGACAGATGCTCTGATTTTTGTTTTTTATTGGTTGGACTCTCTGTTAGTGCCTAATCCACACCTGTCTATAATTTATTGCATTCATGGTCTGCAATAACAGCATGTAAAGAGCCAGACATTCCCCTCAGAAGTTGGTCGTGGGCAAAAACAGGGCTAAAAGAGAGTGACAAGTGGACCTAGATTCAGCAGGTGGACAGGAACATGACTTCAGATGATTTTTTGATGACTTATAGATTGTTTCTTTTCTGCAGTTTTGTGTGATAAATATCCAACTTTGCCAACCTTAAAACACCCTGTGAGGATCGCTGGTGGTGCTAATAATTGCTTACCTTTCTTAGAGAATTCTCTCTCTAAGCTTTGTGCGTATTTCAGGTGAATGAAATGCAAGTTCCTCTGGAGCAGCCAATCAAAGTGTGGTTAAGTAACTAAACTAAGCAATGCTGAAGAAGATGAAACATCAGCAACAACAAACGTGGGCAAAAAAAAGCAATATATGTATAATATCAGCATTGTAATATTTATTTCCAGCCTTATTGTGTCTGCATGTGCAGGTGGCCCCAAGACCCTACACCCCAGGGGCCTGCTGAGACCCCCACGATAGGGGGGGTACAAGCCCCAGGGCAGAGGGCCATGGCACGTACCCTCAAAATTAGGGACCATTTTACCAGACACAGTGGACCTCTGTCTAGTCTGGGACCCGACCACCCACCGGTAAGAATTAGGGAACAGCCCATGAACCTGAATGTTTTAAATTCATTTTCCATGTGTGGATGGTAAGCAGCTGAATGCAAACAGTGGAAGACTTTTTTGCTCAGGAAGACAAATTAATGGGACTGCTACTTCCCATCATATCTTTTAATATATATTGTTTGGCTTGCTTTTAAAATCTGTTTTGTGTAGCACTTTGAGATTTGCCTTCAAATATAAAGTCCTTAATAAATAAAATTAATTATTATTAATATGGTTAGCATGGCTCAGAGGTAATATGGCAGGTATGCAGGATTGTCTTTTCTTTATAAATGTCTGGATAGAAAACTGCAAGCTAGCCTCAAGCCAGCTGAGTGAATGTGCACATAAACAATTTGAATAGAGAGATCATTTGATCATTCACATTTTTTTTTTAAAGAAAATGTATATTTTGGTTTTCTTCTAAACAAAAAAAAAAAAAAAAAGTCTTGATTGCACTGAACAGAACATTTTAACTATCCATTCTGGTAGATCTAAATTTCTGGATAAATTTACCAAATATATTGATATAATATAATATAAAATGAGTATGAATTCAGTCTTGACAAAATTTTAGTGTAGCAGCAGTTCATTTTATGTTGACTGCATCTCTGTAAACTGTATCTCACTGTATCATGCACTCCAAAGCAAAAGCAAAGGCTTAAACTGGCATCTTCAACATGATAGTTCTAAAATCGAAATCTTTAGTCCAAAATAAATTGAAATATCTATCAATCTCTTTAACAAATTAAAAACAGTCAAGTATGTATACTAAATGCTAAAGAAGAATCATTGTAACAAATAAAACAAAATATTGCTTAATACTTATTATTTAACAAGGTTAACTTGTTCATTTTGCCTTCTGCTAAGATAATTATTCTTTTTCTTTTATTCAGAAAAATAAGTAAAGATGATGCTTCTGAGGAATACTGGAGTCACAGTCAAAACTGTCAGGCAGGTAACATTCTAATCTGTACTTATTTGTCTGAATAAAAGAAAAAGAATAATTACGTTATTTAACTGTAAAACCAAAGCCAGCATTGTCACCTTGGCATTACCACATGATGTCACTGCATTTTGCATAAAACTTTTACTCCATCAGTTTGGTGCAATTAATGTCTGGGAACACAGAAACCTTTTTAGACGTCTTTTCTGCAAAAGAATGAATGGCTGAGAGCAGATTAAGGTGTTTGCATTCAAAATATTACAAAAATAAGACCTGTCAATTCTTGTACTGTTAATTTAGTACATATTTACTTTCAGCCATGTCAAATCAAATCCCTATCAACTATTAGCATGTTTAAAAAAGTCCTCAAGTCAGCTGCTGCAGCACCTAACCACTGATTGAAAATGTGAATACCTGCTGTGAAGAATAGACCCAAATAATGACATTTCATGTTGTTATTGCAGTATGTTGTTATTACTTGTCTTTTTCTGCACACATCTTCTACACTGCTCACTTCTCACCATCTTCTCCTTGTTCCAGTTGCTGGCTTTAACAGTCTGTCCCAAGGTTGGGGGAGTTTGCATGATAAATTTTTACATTGTTGATATTGTTGCATTTTGCCATTCTAGTTTACCCGTTGGAAATCATACCTTTATACAGCAAATAAAATACGTGTAAAAATTTTCTGCGCATCAAAAAATCATTGCAAAAACTCATTGAAAGCTGCTGCATTGAGGTTACAAATGACGGACAACAGCTCATCTGTGTATTTGACTGTATCAACACCTAAAATATTTGATTACATAGAAACTTATAGTTGTTTTTTTCTTTGTCTTGTTTTTGTTCCTTTTACAATTTTGGGCTTCTTCATTTTCAGGCATCATGTCGGTGCCCACAAAGTTGATGTCCTCATGGTCCATCAGGTCATGGCCTTCAGTGATAAGTGAAAGACAGTGACATTAGAAGATGTATAGGGATTACTATAGGTTTATGATTAACAGGTAAGGATTTGGAAGCCTGAGCATCAAAAGCAACAGCATTCTTTGCTTAAAAGATTTTATTTGCCAAGAGAAGTTTCTTTTCCACCAACATTCCGAGGAACTTTTAGTTCCAGGAACTTATTTACATAGGTAAAAGAATTCCTGGTAATCTGTGTGGTTTGGGTTTCCACTGCACCCAAAGTTCTGGAAAATGTATGGAAAATGTATTTAAATCAGATCTGACGATGTATGGGGTAAAAAAGAAACTGCACTACACCACTTCACTTTACAGATGTAGTCCTGGTTAAACCATAGACCGATCCAGATTTACACAAATGCCTGCATGAAATTTTACTTAGAATCACACCCAGTTCTTGGACAGGGTGGTGGGGAGAGGACCAGGTCATGGTTTTGGTGACTGTTGTTATTGTTTTGTTGTGTGTGCCCCCCCTTTCCCGACCCCATCAGGTCCTGCCCGGAATCCAAGAATCCACATTTTAATCATAATAATAAAGGAATGCAGATCATACCTTATTCGCCTTATTCGTATTCGTATTTAAGTATTTCAGACTCCTCCTTTGCACCATCAGGCACTCAGACCTCTCATTCTGTATGCCTAAGCATAAGACAATATAAGAGAAAAGAAGAAAAAAAAAAAGTGCCTTGAAATTTAAAAAACAAAAAAACCTCAGTAAAGAGTTCGGTGCCTGCACAAGCTAGACCAGGACAGCCAGGACTGCAGGCTGCTTTTCAAGGCTCATGGCTGCAAGCAATGACATCACTGAGTCCTTTGGGGCCAGATGCCAATCTGTGTCCCAGAATGGCGTCCAGTTGGTCACTTTATCG
>CAAKHG010014944.1:8552-19435 GCA_901007715.1 Dactylopterus volitans | reverse complement strand
AGTCGAGCCTTTGTGTGTGTTTGCGTGTGCGCGAGTGCGTGCGTGCGCGTGTGTGTGTGTGTGTGTGTGTGTGTGTGTGTGTGTCAGCGTTTGTGTGTGTTTGTGTGTGTGTGTGTGTCTGTGTGTGTGTGTGTGTGTGTGTGTGTGTGTGTGTGTGTGTGTGTGTGTGTGTGTGTGTGTGTGAGGGATGAAAATCCCAGAAATTGCAGGGGAAATTGGGCCACGCACAATGAGAAAGTTTAGGCCTTTGTCCTCACGGAGCTCAGTTTTTATAATCATGTACTTCACTCGTCTGACACTTGAACAAGATTTCCAATTGGTGTAGTTAGAGCTTCTTTAGTTATATAATCTCCCTACATTTCAGAAAGACATGGATAAATCAAAATACATTTCATAGAGTTTGACGAAACGACAATTCATATTGGTGTATCTTCTGATCTCCAAAATGTTGTTTCCGTTGGCGTCTCTTACAAAGTGGTGACGGTAAACACGGGTTTCCATGGACTCTAAAATCCAGGAATTTAAGTTTTAAGCTTCAAGAAGTCTTGAATATGATTTTGACAGGTCTTAAAGGTTGATTGGACTATGACGGTAATGTTACTCTGTAAAGTGGCATCAAAAATTTGGGTGCACAGTCAACTGAGACACATGAACATAAAGCCCTTTTGAGATACCTGTAATAAACGCCTGCTGTGAACCATTTCTGGAATTGTCCTCCATATCCTTCATACAGTTTATTTGCCGGAACGAGCATGACAATAAGCCTAAATCTGCGGCTATAATGGTCTTAAAAAGATCTGAAACCTGCAGAAAGTCGTTCAAAGTTGCTCTGAATTGGCATTTAATCAATGCTCTTTACAGTCAAAAGTAATGGCAGCGTGTTTGTTAATTGTATTGGCAGTAGTTTACTGCTGGGCTCCTTTTGGTCTCTGTACGCTAAGTGTCTGTGTTGATTGATTATCAGTGGCTGGCAGGCTGTCAGAGTCTACAGAATGAGAGACAAAGCACGCAAACTGCCGAGTCATGGGTAAACAATGTGTTTCCAGCGAAGAGTGTGGAGAGTAATGGCCACGCCAGCATTTACATGAGGTTTGATGTTGTGCGGCTAATTAGCTATTGCGCCTGCATGCCGACGTTCGCAAGGCGCTCCTCCCCAGTTCGTATTTGTTTGGTCTCACAGGACAATGTAACTATATTTAGGTGAATTCATGCAAAAACAAAGGGGAAACATTTGAAATGTAAATTCCTTGCAAGGTTCCTCAAAGGAGAATTGTGACTTATTGTTATTGTAAATGTTGGTGGAACATTGACAAAGAGACGAAACTCAGAAGCTGCCTTTCATTGCACTGCTAATGTCAAATATTTAAGTGGATCCGCTTGTTTTTGCAGACAAATACATGAGGAACTAGGTATCGGTGGGGGAGAGGTGAAATACTTTTAGGTCACTGTATCTGGGTTGCGACAGGGGGCAGCAGGGATCTACAGGAGATGTGTTACATTTGAGAAACCGCGGCAACTTACTAAACCGTTTGAATAGCTTCATTTCCAAGTAATTTCCAAGTGGCATTAAATCTGGAGATTGTCGTAAAGCGAGACTGAACTTGCAAATTGATTTTGACCTCCAGCTTGGAGGCTCCTGCTTCTCGGAGACTCCTGAAATAGTCAACCAGTGTTCATTTCCTGTCAGCGTAACAACCTGTCATTAAAAGCCCCGGGGCTTGTTCATGTGTTAAGCTAATGGGCATGGTCGAATAATAAACATGCTATCAAGTGACATGTCGTAGTATAAGTTCTTGCTTGATGGTCTGAGACATCCAAGCGATCCAAGCGATTTGACTGTTGCTAAGACTAACAAAATGCTATGAATGGCACTGGTGCGTTTGGGCTCTCAGGCAGAAACATCCCATCAGTGGTGCCGATTACTTTAAAAGTGGATAAGCTGTTAGGTTCATAACTTGCAGAAATTGTTGACATGTTGACATGAGTGCAGAGCTGTTAATCACGCCCGCTGGTCTGCAGCAGCCACACGACCAATGGAGGTGGATAAATAGAGATAAGCCTTCCCAGTGGAAGAATATTACCTCCGGCTCCTATCCTCTCTCCTGAATTTTGTTTCCATTTTAGAAGAGGTAATGAGCAGAGGTGAACTCCACGAGCAATAGACCATTTTTCTAATACTTGCACATGAGGCCGGCTCAAAATATTCCTCAATTATTACGCACTGACCCTGGCACCGGGAACACTAGATAAATGAGGGTAGTTTATCTACCAAATTCCAAGAAATTCACGTTTGCTGATTTTCATTAAACGTGGTGGAGACGTGTTGCATCAAATTAACGCGGCAAGAAGTCATTTTGTGTGCTTTGGTCTGCGCTCCCAGTGTCTCAGTTTATTCCCTTAAACTCACAAAGCCGTTACCGAAATATGTCGCTGCAGGACAAATGGTCTTATGTGCTTTCGTAGGTAACCCATGTTTGTAGAATAAAATCATTCAGGATGAATCAAGAAAGGCAATGTTGAAATCCGAACCAGCTGCCTCCAGGCCATCAGGTCAGGCAAGATTCTTGACTGAACTCCCTTGATTCAGTAGTAGCATGCCAGCGCTACGATGAAACTGACAAACAACTGATAACGATCAAAAGGGAAAAGTTAGAAACACTACGGCAGCAGGTGTTGAGGGTAAAAATATAGTAGATAAACACATGCTAGTTAAATTTTACAGAATACTAATTCTCGGACCCATAAATCTGCATTTGTTTTATGCAACCATGAGCGCTATTACGGAATGGGGCTGTGGCGGGGATGTTAGTAAATCAGCCTTTTGACAAAACGGTTATGTTTTCCCCCTTGTTTTGTTTCTTAGCTCAGCAGGATTGTGATAAAAGCACCAGACCAAGGTTCACTGAACTTGGTCGGAGGCTGCATGACGGGCGGAGAGAGAAAATGTGGATTTTTTGTTTTGTTGTTGAATTGGTGCTCCACACTCTCCGCACTCTCATTGCATTATTTGTCTGTGTTGCTCCGCGGACGTGCACGCACTTTCAGTCAAACTAAATCTTCATCGGTCCGCATTGATCTGCCACAGCCGTGTAGGACACATAAGTGTCGCAAATGTACCTCCAGTCCAGTGGGTGGGGGTAGACAGGCTCCTTGAAACAGGTGTCCATTTTTATTTTTATTTTTTAAATTTATTTAAGAAAGTGCCCCTCTACTTTCTGATGAAAGTAGAAGACATTTAACACATTTCTGCTAGAATGGAGTGTGGAGCTGATAGTCAGAAGCGGTCCCAAATTTTGAGCATCGGAATCTCATAGGATGAGTTTTCATTATGCAAATAATTTAACAAGCTGTTTTCCACAAAACTTGATGGAGGGTTGGCGCGAAGGGAAAGCTTAGAATTTCCCCCCGGAGATGTTAAACAGACCTCGCTGGAGGTGTTTCCACTCGCAGAACTTCCCGCTAGTTCATCAAAGTCTCTAAAGGCATAGGTGGGCAGATCTCCTGTCTAAACTATGTATTTCTCCACATCCTTTTCCCATCCATCCATCCATCCATCCATCCATCCATCCATCAAGATTCCATCCATCCATTCGTCCATCCATCCACATTCCATCCATCCATCCATCATCAACATTCCATCCATCCATCCATCCATCCAACATTCCATCCATCCATCCGTCCATCCATCCATCCATCCATCCATCCATCCATGTTCTGGATTCATTGTCAAATATTAACCGCTCACATTTCTGAGGGGGTGAAAGTTGCGTCTTGGTTGTCGATTCCTCCTCCAACACTGATGTGACGCAGTGATGTAATATTACAGTCGACGCTCCACCTGGGCTGCTGAACCAGATCAGCAGTCAGTGAGACATATCATGTTGCCATAGTTACAGGGCCGCCGTTGTGTTGTGCAGGTTACCACGACAACCACATAGTGATCCGGTGGTTCTGGGCGGCGGTAGAGAGATTCAACAACGAGCAGAGACTCCGTCTGCTGCAGGTAGAGACGCCGCCGGCCGGCACCGCTCCACATGTCTCCTTCTCTGTACCCTTGTTTCACCTCCTTTTCTCCTTTCTGGCTTCCTTCTCTCCTTCCTGGCTTCCTTCTCGCCTTCCTTGGCTTTCCTTCTCCTTCCTCACCTCCTTCTCTCCTTCCTCACCTCCTTCTCTCCTTCCTGGCTTCCTTCTCTAATTCCTGGCTTCCTTCTCTCCTCACCTCCTTCTCTTCTTCCTCACCTCCTTCTCTCCTTCCTCACCTCCTTCTCTCCTTCCTGGCTTCCTCTTATCCTTTCTCACCTCCTTCTCTCCTTTCTCACCTCCTTCTCTCCTTCCTCACCCCCTTCTGTCCTTCCTCCTCAGTTTGTGACGGGGACGTCCAGCATTCCCTACGAGGGCTTCGCTTCCCTGCGCGGCAGCAACGGACCTCGCAGGTTCTGCGTGGAGAAGTGGGGGAAGGTGACCTCGCTGCCCAGGTGAGCCCCCATCGCCCCCTGCAGGGGGACCGGCATGAAAATATTGGAATCCGGTTTTCTGTGACCGTCACTGAATATGCAGAGTTTTGGGCGGGCGTCTCTCAGTCAGACCGCCACCATTATTATCTACTAAGATCTATTATAATCTGAAAAAATGGAGCCAATATTATCTATCATAATCTGCATGGAGCCAATATAATCTATCATAATCTGCATGGAGCCAATATAATGTATTATAATCTGAAAAAATGGAGCCAATGTAATCTATCATAATCTGCATGTAGCCATAATAATTGCTCATAATCTGCATGTTGGCTCGTCTGTATTTTCCCTCCGGACATAAAACTTTGGTCACAGCGTTCAACACACCGGGGATTAAAACAGATGTCATCATCATCATCATCATCATCATCATTATCATCATCAGCAGCAGCAGCAGCGGCGGCGTTAGGAAATGTCGGTAAAAAGATGTTCAGCTCCGCCAACCAATCACAGCTCTTTATTGGTTTCCTACTGTTGCTGTGAGTTTTGACCTGAAATAGATCCTCAACAACATAGAACTTTAACCACATAGAACTTCAGCGTCATAGATTCTTAGCAACATAGAACCTTAGCAACAGAACCGCAACAACACAGATCCTCAATTCATAGAACCCCAACGTCATAGATCCTCAACGTCATAGAACCTCAACGACATAGAACCTCAACGTCAAAGATCATCAACGACATAGATCCTTAACAACATAGAACCTCAACGTCAAAGATTCTCAATGACATAGAGCCTTAACAACATAGAACCTCAACTACATAGATCCTTAACAACATAGATCCTTAATGACATAGAACCTGAATGACATAGAAACTCAACGACATAGAACCTCAACGTCAAAGATCCTCAACGACATAGATCCTTAACAGCATAGAACTTCAGCGTCATAGATTCTTAGCAACATAGAACCTAAACGACAGAACCGCTACAACACAGATCCTCAATTCATAGATCCTCAACGTCATAGAACCTCAACGTCATAGATTCTCAACGTCATAGAACCTTAATGTCGTAGATCCTCAACGTCATAGATCCTTAACAACATAGAACCTCCAATGTCATAGATCCTCCACAACATATATCCTTAACAACATAGAACCTAAATGTCATAGGTCCTCCACAACATAGATCCTTAACAACATAGAACCTCAACGTCATAGATCCTCAACGACATAGATCCTTAACAACATAGAACATCAACATCATAGATCTTCCATGACATAGATCCTTAACAACATAGAACCTCAACTACATAGATCCTTAACAACATAAAACCTCAACGTTAAAGATCCTCAACGACATAGAACCTCAACGTCATAGATCTTCCACGACATAGATCCTTAACAGCGTAATAGAACCTCAGCGGTGGTCTGAAGCTTCACGTATCCTTTGGTCCTTCAGCCGCGAGTTTTGAGGGTCCACGTGTTTGTTTCCGTTAAACTTTCTCATACTTCATTAAAGACACCAAACAAACGACACACAGATTTCCTCATGAAGTCCACGTGTGAAACTTTTCCCGTCGGCCTGACTGACTGACTGACTGACACGCAGCGTTACCCCCGGCAACGCGGTGACGGTGGCTCCTCCACACGGGTGGTTGAACGTGGGCGTCTCCTCAGGCTCACCCTCCTCCTCTGCTCCTCTGCAGAGCTCACACCTGCTTCAACCGGCTGGACCTGCCTCCCTACCCGTCCTTCTCGGTGCTGTATGAGAAGATGCTGACGGCCGTGGAGGAGACCAGCACCTTTGGTCTGGAGTAAGCCCCGCCCGCTTGGCGCCGGGGGCCGACGGCGGCCGGCGGCGGCCAGGACGTTAGCCGGAGGAGGACTCCAGACCCGGATGGACGGATGGAGTCTCGCTTTATTTATAATGTTTTATATCTCTGAACCGAGGAAGCTGCACTCTGACCTTTGAACTCTGAGTGGCTTCTGCTGCACCTGCACACACTTTCACGCCAACTTAGTAAGACGTCTCACCTGTGCTTTGTGATGAATGAAGACCCACACTGCCTTCTGGACCAGGACCAGGACCAGACCCGCCTGGCTCTGAGCCCACGGGGACCAGAACGTTGTCGAAGCCGCGGGCGCCAAAAAACAAACAAAACTGCGGAATCAGCCTTTTTTCACTCGCGTTTGGACGGCAAACGGAAAGAGGGACGGCGTGTGAGAACATCTCACTCCTGGAGACGCCGGCTCTTTCGGCTCCTCTGGGTTCTCTGGTGGACGCGGAGGCAACTTTTGCTAAAGTTTGTGATTTTTTTTTTTGATTTTGTTAGTTGAAATAACAGCTTTGCTATTGTTGCTGTTCATAATTCGAGGCCGCAGGACGACGCGGTTTTCTAGTGACGCGGCAGCGACGCGTTTGATCCGGATGTGACAAACTTTACGATTACCAATATTTTGGGGAGGGAGGGAGGGAGGGATGGAAGGGGGGCGGGGCACCGGAAAAAAAAAATATCACTGTCCACTCTGAGTTCGTAATATTCGGATGAGTAATCGATCGTCGTTTCTGTTTACTGGCTGGCAAACTTCAGCTTCTCGCCACCACCGGGAGAGAAGCAGCACGTTACTCTTCATCCAGCTGTTCCTCCTCCATCTCCTGCTCTTCCTTCTCGAGTTTCCGAGGCCAGAACTTCGACTCCACCCACTCTGACATCAGGTTCGGGTCAGATTAGCCCCGCCCATCACGGCTCAGGTGTCTGCGGATGAGCGGCGGCCTCCTCTCCCACCGTTTCTTAAACTTTCTTATAAAGATTTCGGATGAGTTTTGATACATATTTGAATTAAAATCGGCGTTAGAAACGTATGATAAGAAGCCTTCAACAATTCCACCAGTTTAGCTTGAAGGTTGTTCAGGGCGCCGTCATGTGTCGGATTTGTGGAGACGGGCGCCACTCTTGTTCCCATGATGCACCCTGCTGCCCTCTCCTGTCTGGTCTGACAATCAGGCCCAGGAAGTAACCAGAGACTCGGATGTTCTCGTCACTGTCAGTAAAAGCGGGAGAAGAGGTTCATCAGCAGGTGTTTGGACCTAGAATCCAGAACAGAAGATCCACCTGGTTCAGGGCGACACGCGGCCCCGCGAGAACGTGGAGGCCCGAACGCATCAGGTCGCTCCTGGCGGTTTTACGATTATTTAGGATCTAGCCTGTCAGGTTCTCGAGCAGAAGAACTCACCATTCAAAACGCAAACTGGCATGAAAAACTGTCCTCCTCACTCTTCCTGGTCCGGATATATTTTCGTCTCTTTGTCGTTGTGTTATTCACGTTTAACGCAGGAACTCTGAGCTCCAGGTGACGGAGCCTCAGCTTCTCGTCGCTCGCACTGGTCTCACACACGTTTCCGCCGGTCATTGACACCCGTGACGCGCCGGGGTGGAACCGCCTCATGCCTCAAACACGCTTGAGATGCCAAACTGCTCGCGCGATCCGTGACGATGTTCGCGTGGAGGTCTGAAGGCCCCGCCGGGACATCCAGGACTCTTCTCTCAACACATTCCTTCTACGCTTCCAACTGCCACAACCCGACCGCAGCTTGTCCACGCGGCGTCGCCATGGCGCCCGACATCGAGTCCCTGAGCGCACCTGAGCTATGACCTCATCCAGGTTTGTGGACGCCCACCTGAATGACGCGTGAAAAAATTTGATGCGATAATCCTCAAGTGATGTCAGGAGATGCTTCTTGAGTTAGTGATTTTAATACGACGTTCATGAGTCGTAACCCAGATTTAATCTCTGATTTATGGCTCGTGTCCCGCTTTTGTCCATCTTAACTTTTAAATATTACGTCATACTTTGGACCTGGTGTCTCGTCACTCCGACGGAGCGGTCCATCGGTCTGGCTTCCGTTGTCGTGACGGCGTGCGCGCGCCGAGGTTCCTCCTGCAGGGGGCAGCAACCCGACATCGCAGGCGCCGCGTCTGCGCGTGTCCGAGCTCGGGTTCGGCGCAAAAATGGTGGTTGAGTCGTTTTTTTTAAAGAAAAAAAAAGAGGTTTTAATCAAGTCTGGCGGTCGCCGTCTTCTGTGTTTACACTTTGAGAATGTACTTGTATTCCGGGCGAGCTTTCCGAGGGTTGCTATGGTAACTAAACTGAGCGACCGGGTTCTGTCTCTCAGCGAGAAATCGGGCTCAAATCACCAGATCATTCCACCCAGATACTGACGGCATGCGCCCCCCACATCCCCCACCCCCCAAATCCGGAACGTACCAAAGCTTCCAGCCTGACTCGGGTTCCTCACCGTCTGTAAACTCCACCTCACTTGGAAATATGAATGTTTGCAACACTCCAATAAACCTTCATCTCTCTATGCAAGCGGCTTCCCTCGCTTTCTGGTCACTCTGAGCAGGCCGACCCGCCACGTTTGAGCGTTCCGTCTTTTCCCGCTACGACACGTCAACCTTGCGGGACGAGTTCATCGGCTCCGCCCCCTGGAGCGCCGTTCCTGCCGGGCACAAAGCGGAGAAACCAGCCAGCGGGGCCGGAAGGTGGTGGGAGAAGGTCGCCATTGAGTGTGGCGACTCCTTCACTTCCTGCCAATGACCTCACGCCTCAGAACCTTCAGGTACCGGAGCAGAACGCCACCATGGCGAGACCGGAGCCGGTTTTCTGGAGTTGTTTTTTTCTTAACGATTTCAGGTGCGGTTTTGCCCCGCTGACTCTCGCGGCGGCGCCGCTGCACCAGGCCGGGGAAACGTGGACGTCCATGTCGACGTTTCTGCTGCCCCCAAAAAGGGGCGAAAGCGGGTAACTTGACGTTTAAAGAGACGCGTGAGCTCGGCTGATGAAGTCTTTATTAATAAGCAACTCGATAATCTTCATTACTTCGATAATGTTAATAATCCTCTTTGGAATTAATGAAATGAACAGCAGAAGCACAAAAAAAAAAGTCAACAGTTTTGCAGCCTGCCATCACAGAAAGGTGGGACGGCGCGGCACCACTGAAGAAGAAACCGACACTTCCCGGCTGGAACGCTGCAACTGCCGTATTCTTCTACATCTATGAATAGTAGCGTTGCTGCGTTCTAACAGTTTAGAGGAGAACGTCGGTGTTTCTGAAGATTCAGGTCAAATAAATCAATCGAAGCAAAAGTCACTTAAAACTCTGAGCAACAATCTCCATCCTGGAGGATCCATCATGGCAGGTGGCCCCGCCCCCCCCCTCACTCTGCTTCCTGTTACACGTGAAATTATTTTTATTCCCATTTTTACCATTTTCACCCAGAAACATCTGCAATGTGACCGAGAAACCACCACCGTCTCCTTTAATAAGGATTCTGGAAAACAAAAATACAACAAATATAAAGTTGCGTTCTGGTTTCCGTCATGAATGAAGACGGAGACGAGGCGCCGGCGTGTGAGGCAGCTGAGAGGAGCTCAGGACTGATCAGGAGATGATTGGAAACATCTCGTTCATTTTTTTTTTTCCTCCTGTAGCTGCAGTGTTGCTGGTCGTACCTCCTCCCGGCCTCCAGGCGGCGCTGCAGCGCTCCTCTCGCCTCTGGTAAAACGTCCTTCAGCCGAGCGTGCGAGTCAGTAACTGTCCACCAGTGAGAAAATGTTTTCATGTCTGAGCAGGAGGTGTGAAAGCAGACGGAGCTGATCAGCCTCCGGATGACTGCACATCATAATCTGGATTACAGACAATTACAAGTATTACAAGTATTACAAGTATTACAGTATTAACATCAATGGAACCACCAGCTCAAGTGTGAGTTTTTTTCTTCTACAAATCTTGAAGAAAACAGTCGATGTGTAAAAAACATTGTGTGACCAACAGTCGTGAGGGGCGGAGCATCGTCATGACAACAGTTTGAATAGCAGCACTGATGTAGGAAACATCTCACACACACACACACTCTCCTGCACATTCACACACACACACACACACACATTTCGGGACGAACGTGGAGCGACCAGCAGCCTCGGCGGGTCGCTAACAGTGCTTTTGTCATATTTCACCACAGATTTGAGTACCGAGCTCCCCTCTGAATACTTCCGAGTACTTTTACACGTGTCCCCACTATGAACAGAAAAAAAACATTGAGCCTGGTTGATTATCTTTTATTTCTGCGTGGATCTTGGCGTCGCCCCGGCAACCGCGGCGCCGTCGCTCCGTCCTACATTCAAAGATGGGGAAACTCGACGCGGGGTCGTGGTTCTTCACACTACAAGCGAAACACGGGCACAGCTCCAGAACTCATGAACCCAAACAACAGAAATCATTACAGGAACAACATCTCCAGCTTTGACTCGACTAAATATTCACCATGAAACCGCTGCGGCACCGCGAAGGCGGCGAGCCGGACCGCCAACACGCCCCCCCCCCCCCCCCCCCCCCCCCCCCCCAAAAAAATGCAC
>CAAKHG010014943.1:0-10791 GCA_901007715.1 Dactylopterus volitans | reverse complement strand
GAGCTGGCAAGCAGACGCCTGACGCGTTAAGGTGAGCACCACCACATGGGTCAATGTCACATTTCTTCCAACTAGAAACTAGCAGCCTGTTTTTCAAAACTCCACACACAAAAACATGCACAAAATACAAAACATCTTACAACTCTTGCAGAGGCAAGCACTACATTCAAAACTACATAAACTCTTCTAAAAATATTTACACCTTTAGACCACCATTTATTTTAATGTATTCTGTCCCTTGAAAATGTAACATTCATTAAGACATGTGCTGCTGACCTCTTGGCCAGGTCACCCCTGTAAACGAGATCTCGATCTCAATGACTCTGCATCTGGTTAAATAAAGGTAAAAATATAAAAAATAATAATCCACTTTTGCATCAAAACTTTACACACAAAAAACCAAGTGAGCAGAACTTTCCACCACCAGCATCACCTGGCTGTGCTAAACCTAAAACACTTCGAACATTTCTACTTTTCTAACGACGTGCCAGTTTAAAGGCACCCTTACTGCGTCTTTCGTTTCTCATTTTATTGATAGCATGTTGTGAAATATGAAAACAAATTCAATGCTAGAACAAATTCTGTTTAATCGCAACACTTAACTGCTGACATGGGCATACTGTAAGCAAAATAAAGCACACAGCATCACAATTACTGTCTGTCCTGTCCCTGATGGGCACCTGGCCGCAGCACCTCAACAACATTACAAGTGTCATGGACCACCGTCATCGCATCTATAAGAATTCTATTTCTTCTGGTTTGTCTTCTCACCATTCCTTGTCTTCTTGTTCCTCCTGCTCCTCTTTTTACTCCAACTGTCATTGTTGTGCACGCCAAAGAGTAAACCTGACCAATATCTATAGCATTCAAGCTCCAATTTCTGTGTGATCTGATTGGTTTCATGTGTCATTACATGTGCATCTGCTAGATTAGTGTGGCGTTTCACTGACGGCGTGCAGTAATTAACACAGGCTCTCAGTTTTGAATGATGTGTCTAAATGTAGAGAAGTGTGTGAGGTGTTTTGCAAAAAGTGTGAGACTGAGAATGTATTTATTGCTTTTCTGCTTGTGTGTCAAGTTTCAAGTTTTAGTTTTGATTTTTGTGTGTTAGCAGTGTAAAAAAAAACTTCATGATGCTTGAGGGATAATGAATGATTGCATTACTTACTGCAAAATCATAAAGTGGAATTTCTTTTACTATGGATTTTCAGGTTTACATGTCAGTTTTCATAAGAACATGATTGTGCAAACATCCGCGTGTAAATTGATTGTGTATTGATTGCCGAGTAGTGTCTGTGCATTGGTTGGCTTTATGTGTTATTTGGTGATAGTGTTTGGCAAGGATAAAATAGTTTTGAATCGATTATTTGATTCCGAAAGACAAGTCAAAAGCTCTTATGAGTCTCGCTCTCATTTCAGGGTTCGTGTTCACTGTTTTGAAAAAAGGAGATAAAATTTCCTGAGCAAATCTGGAAAAACTGCAAATGATTTGAAAATATTGCATCAACCTTTCCTTCTTTAACACTAAACTGAACAATCGTTGTGCTTTTTTTTTGTGCATATATGACCTCCAAATGTCTAACTTCAAAAGCTACAGGACCAAAGGGGAGGTATCAGGGCTGCCAAGTGTAATTTCTTAAGCCAGTGGTCTCATGTCATTATGTCACCCGGGGGGGACCGAACACAAGCGAGTGACAGACACCAGGAGAGTAAAGCTGTTTCCCTCAGAGAAGTGAAAGACAGACTCAGCATGAAATCCATGATGTAAGACATTTCTGCAAACATGTAGAACACCCCAAGTTGAATAATGCAGTGTATGTAAGTGTGTGCGTGCGTGCGTGCGTGCGTGCGTGCGTGCGTGCGTGCGTGCGTGCGTGCGTGAGCATGATATAATGATATGGTCAGTGCATATGTGAACATAACTATTGTATTTGAAACCACAGTGCAGGAACCAAAAAGAAACCACCATGGCCTTGCATTCAATCCACAGAGGGACCGGAATCAGGCCAACCCCAGGATGAGCTGATGGCTTATTAATGCACAGGGACCTGGTACATACTCGACACATTCAGATTGTGCATTTAGCTTTTTGCCCCATTACGGGCAATATTAAGCTGCAGGGTGCGAGGCCCATTTCCAAAGAGCCGGCCTGTAATGAGAGATCAGAGGCAAGGTTTTATCATAGGCAATAAAACATGAGAACTATGTGTCTGTTAATAAGACCCCGAGAGGATTGGAGGAGGGGGTTAAAGGCGTGGGATCCTTGGATCAAAGAAATGTCTGCCTGAAGAGGAGAGTAGGGGAGAGCAGAGGAAAGAGGAGGAGAGGACAGGGTAGGAGAGAAGGAGAGAGGAGAGGAGAAGAGAGGAAGCAAGAGGAAAGGAGACAAGAGGGGAGGAAACAAAAGCAGAGGAAAGAAGAGGAGAGGAGAGGAAACAAGGAGAGAGGAGAAGCAGGAAATGGCAGTAACTCTGGACAAACAGTGGTAGAGTACATTGAAGATGGGTACAAAGAAAAGATCTGAGGAGTAAAATGCACAAAGATCATTCTTTTTCAACTGTTTCTTCCATTTATGTGTTTTATTCATAATATCAGTTCCTGTATATAGAGGTCTTTTTCCAATAACTGTCTCATCCCCATTGAATTCTTTTTTCTTTTTTTTTTTACCCCTGCATGTGCTTGTCTTTGTTTTATTCTGCTTTGAAGCAAAAGTCAATTACATTTAAAAATATATTATTTTGCATTCTATTCCGATAGCGTTGGACACATTTACATTCTGCATATATGTGATTTAAAGTGACCACACACCTCATAAGTGTGACTTTTATAACAGGGCTGTTGTGTTTAAATTGGTTGCATAAACTTGCAATTGATTTCACAGATGTAGTGCTATTTTTATAACTGACAGCATTTGATCATAATAAAGTATCTGATAAAGCCATGATAAATATTTTGGTTTATCTTGCAACTGTGATTTATCTCTCTCGTATAACACATTGGTGTTTACATTCTCTATATCAAATATTACGTGAAGGCATAAGTTCCACACACACAAAAAAAAGCCACTTAAGTAACACGAAATTGTGCAAAAAACTCCTTTTTGTATCTCTCTACAGGAGGGTCAGGGAATGAAAATATGACTGTAGAGCAGCTGCACTTGATGTGACAGGAGCCTTCCCAATTTATTTTGATTGGCCTTGCTTTATGCGGCTCCGGCTAGATTTCCCATGGGCGATACGCATTCTCGCTAAGTCTGGGAAATTCTAAATGTGCAATGCCTATGAGCAGAAACTGAAAATAAGAGCAATAGTATCATCAAAGTGGATGTCTCATCCATCTTATGCTATATTCTTTAATATTTTTCATTGCAATTACCTCATGTTACAGTACATGTAACTCTGCATATCTGATGTATTTATATAATATTAGTGGATCTTGATAAGTTGATAGCATTACTCTACATGTAGTCATCCATGCATAATTAATTTACATAAATTCTTGGACGTAGATGATCACATTTACATTATTTGTAATCATCTGTGTCTACATACAGATTTTCCAAGTCAGCCAAGCAAAGGCGAAACAAAGGGTTCAATTTTTAAAATTTACTGCAGATCTTTTTTTCAACTCCTTTGATGTAGGCCATGAGAATATTTGCTCATTCATTTCCTTATTATGTCCATAATACTTATGATGTTAATATGTTATGACTAAATCCTAAAATGGTTGTCAAGCTGAACTGAGGAACAAAACGTGACAATGGTCTGCCTTTGTCTCACTGCATTTCACTCTGATGTTGCTAATATATTCAATTTTGCGTCTACTTTTGTAAGTAATGAAGAATCTTGTATATAATTTCCATGCAAATTCTCTCGAGTATTTATAATTTATTGTTTTATGAACTTCTCTGCAAACTTGCTCCCAGTCTTCTTTGTTCACTCCTTATTTTTTCCAGAAATATGATTTTTTTAAAGTCTATCATCGCTTTCCACTTCACTCTAAATTTTAGGGAGAGCATTTCTAGTGAACCTATTATGATTTTTGATTAAAAAGCTGGTAAACGGGTGCTCTTCTCAGGTGGTTTGGTTTTTTAAACATTTTTTGAGGTCGTTCCCTTATCTGCGAATATTCATAAAAATTGCTTTTTTTCCTGGCTTATACCTTGTAATTAATGTCTGAAATTAGATTGTTATGACTTTCAAGAATTTGGAATCACACATTATATCTCAAATGTATACCATGCAGTTATCTGTTTTGTACATTCCACTTATATTTTTCTATCTTTTAATGTGTCATCCATCTGTTTAACTCTTTGCTTTGTAGCTGGTCCTTTCTGTCCATATATGTTGAGGTTTTTGTCACGATTGGCATGGCAAAGCCACCATATTCATTTGCTTTGATTGATTTATTGAATCTTATTTTTTGGGGTTCCAAATGAACTCTGTAATTCCTCTGTTCCATCGTTGGACATATGTTGTGAGGAGAGGAATTGGTACCATCCCTAAAAAGAACAGCAACTTCTGGAGAATCCCCCATATCAATTTTATCTATTTGACCAAAAATGTAGTCTTGGATATCTTTCCATCGATTTAGATTGGTTTTCTTTTTTTCTTTTGGGGGGATTTTAATTTATTTCATGAATTTTTTGTTCAGGGCATTGTCAATATTAGCTCCTAACCGGTTTCGTTTATCTCATGTCCTGAAAATCCACTGTATTCTTTAATTGTTTCCATTAAAGCAGGTAGTGGGGTTTCTAATGATGTTAAATGCATGATAGCGGCATCAGCGTGCAGAGCCAGTTTGTGTTCCTCGTTTCCCTTTGTAACTGCTTTAAGGTTGCAGTTAAGGGTTCTGTTCTGTTCTGTTCTGTTCTACTGAGGGCCAACACTGACAACTGTGTTTTAATCTATATATATATATATATATATATATATATATATATATATATGGGTTTTTTTTTTAGAATCACTTAATTATCATAACATTCTTTAATAACACATATTTGTGCACTATGTTTACTACAGATTTTTTATAGCTGTGGTTGAGAAGGAATCTCCATGGATACCAGATAATGGGTCTTATCAGAGTTTCAATTAAACCTTTAAGAACTGATTGATTCTAATAGTGTGTTTTTTTTTAGATGCAGGCAATTAACTAGGTGAGAACTTAATTGAAGATCTTTAGAAATTTAAGGAGAATTTAAATCTGTGTGTCTGCTGAGTTAATGGATCAGTCGTATTCATAATTGACTGAAACCTTCATGCACAGTATGCAATGTGCAAAGTTGTAGACCACGGTATGAATCGCATCTGCAGGCTCATTAGCACCCTGCTGTCATTGTCAGGCATCACAGCTCTGCTCTAAATATACTGTAAAAAGGCACAAACTCTCTCATTATCATGAGATAGCTGTAGCTGTAGCTGCAGATGAAAACATCACAACAGTTTCTGATTTCTCATCAGTGTATGAAAAAACCAGAGAGCAGATATACAGTATTAGAGAAAGTAATGCCTTAGAATAAGAGGAATGCACAATATATGTCTCTGCTGCTGCTGCTGCTGCTGCTGCTGCTGCTGCTGCTGCTGCTGTTAGATGTTAACCTGCTAAAGCTCTGGCAGAAGGTCCATGCAGAGCAGCCATATCATTAAATCATTAAATCCTCCGACCACATCACGTACAAACATACAAATTCAAGGATAAAAAACACTTGACTGTGTATGAAGAGCACGGCAGCTCATTTAATAGCTGTGAATAACATTATTTATCAAATAATGGACATCTTTTATAAACTTCCATTCAACTACATCTTATTTATTTATTTATTTATTTATTTATTTATTTATATTTATTTATTTATGGTTTATTTGGTCAGATACAGTGTGCATAGAAAGACTGAAAATAGCTTTCCAATGCAGCCATCCAGGAAGATGAGAAGTAACAGTGAGATAAAAGGAATGATAACAGGATGCATCAAGAAGCAATGAGATGCACATGAAAACACTACATTTCAAAAGGGAATTGGACACAAGTGTTGCTAGATTAACTAAGTTGCGTTAGCTCTCCCAAATGTAGTAAAAGGTTGTGGCAAATTTCCGAGACGGCTTCTTTGAAAATCAGTCTGAGCAGCCGAAGACATGAATCAGCCAAGGAGTTCCAACCTCTTTGTTCGTGATTGCTCTTCGACATGTAATTTCTGTCAGCTGGAATTTGAAATTCATTAAGAGAACTGACTCCTGCCCACAACAAGCTCGAAGGCAAACTCTGTGTTCCACTCACTTCCTATCTTCTGTGTCCTTAATGAAGCAGGATTGATAGCATGCCAGCGGAAACACAGCTCTTCATCAGCGAGCAGCCAGGAGAGGGACGCTCTCCAATAAATAGTGCAGTAAACACACAATTAAGGGCCCACATATCACCGCTCTGTTATTACATCCCACCAATTAAGCATCAGAGGCAACCCCCTCATTTGTATCGCTTTACGCTTGTAATCAGTAATTTTGTAATGATGTGCTGAGTCCCAGCCGCAGACCCAATAACCGGTGAGAGGGTCAAAGTGGGTGGTGACCATGGTGCATCTCTTCACTGCTCATGTGGAGTCGAGCCTTTTCTCCAGGCTTTTTAAAAAGGCCAATTTGAAAGGTTTTGTTCTAATCATGTAGAGCACTGTAATTCTAAACTGCTAAGAGCTAACACTTACAGATGCTGCTTTGTAAGCCAACAAAAGCAGCCTTCACACTCATCTGCTCTGACATTCACTGCAATATTGATGATGTTTCACGCTCCAGGCCTTTCTTTATCAAGCCAAAGTCAACAGTCCTTAGGCGGGAGGCAGTGTCAAAATAAAAAGGTGCACTGGAGCAGCTGAGCGTGCATTTATGATCTGTTTTTAGCACCACGCACACCACAAAGAGATGAGTATATTCACGGAGAACTAGCCACCATCCAAAGTTGCAATCAATAGATGTGGACACGTCTACCACCGGCTGCCGCCAGTGCGCTGTGGCTTTGGAATGTTTATGTTTGACTGCCATCTAGTGTGAGAGAGTGGAGGCTGGACGGTTGACGCGCAGGCTTGCGAGCTCACTTGCAGATTTTGAAGAAAAGCATGAGGTCTTTCACCTGGTTGTGTCATTCATTGGGTCAGTCAGGGGATTTGTGTGCAGAATGCAATTTTAAATGCAATAGTCTTTTGGCACAAATAAAGCTGTTTCATCAGTTAACTGAAAGATATAAATCTCTAATGTTTTTACACCTTCATTGCCATCATGTGTCGTCATGGGCGTAACAGGAGGCTAATGCAGAGCGTCATAGTGCTTGAATCATCTGGAAATGACTTAAACAGTCGGATCAAATGACGGCAAAATGGTATTAATCTGCCCATGGCAGCCTCATGACCTCACTCAGCCCCAGTGAATACCTTGAATATTGGAATGATACAATTTCCCAAGTAAGTTAAGTTTTCTTTTTTCTTTTTTTTTCCTTACCAATGCTGAAGGCATTTAGAAGTTGAAGAATATCTCTAGAAGTTTTTCTGCAAGGAAGTAGGAGACTTTTTTATTCTCTAGGGATTTAATTTTTTCTCCCAGAGCAAAACAGGACATCACAGACTATGAATGTGGCTGATGAAAAATAATGCCATTCTGTGCAGGCTGCTTTGGGGAAATATTATTGCAAAGTTTGAACCAGATATCATGGTGTCTTCCTACTTTCACAGAAATGGATTAAAAGTGTTGGCTCTGTTCTTTGCATACAGTAGTTTATTGACTATTACAGCCTCAGTCAGGAGATCTTCTTTTGTAGATATGTGCAAAACAAACAAACTACCCTGAACACTAACCCTGAATAGCATCCCTCATCCGAGTACACACCAGCATATCATATGTTGTTAAAATACTGTGTTTATCTTCATTATGTGTAGACTTACGTTGTACTTAAGCAGTAGAGTCTCACAGTCTTTAATGTTAAGATCTAAATTTACATATCATGTTATACTGTATATAAACAATAAGGCTAATCCAGAAAGTTAAGAATGGAGCTTGCATAAGGAAAAGGATACAAAATGATAGCAAGCAACTGAATGTTTCCGGCGTTAAAGCTGAAAACTTTGCTCAGAAGTTCAACACTAATGCTATAGTAGGGCAGATACGTAGAGTAACAAGACATAAAAAAAAACAAAAACAAAGAAACTTAGAGTTGCATATTAACAGTTTTTCAGTGGAAAGTATGGTTGTTATTGTTGTTGTTGGTGTTGTTGTTTTTGTTGTTGTTGAAGCCAAGAAAATGTATGAATGAAACTGTGTGCATGTCTGCAAACCCTACGTAGAGCGACACGTCATCAGGGAAAACTGCAAGTCTGTTCTTACCCAAATAAAAATGTTGATGAATTCTGTCCAATCCTAAATTGTCATTAGCATCAGGAAAAGCCCCCAAAGCAACCTGATTAGCGCGGCAGACTTGAGCCACACACACTGAAAGTCACGGATACATGAGAGTCAAAAGGGTCAGAAAATGCCTCAAAAAGATAATGATAAGAATAAACCTTCTCTATATGACCTATAAACTAAGACAGGATTAGATGAGCACAAGAAATGGGAAGAAATCAGCCATGTTGTAAATGCAGTTGGTTTCAAGAAAAGATTAGTCAATGGGGTTAAATAAAAAAAGAAAGAAAGAAAGAAAGAAATGGCTTTATTTTGAAGATGGATGCAAAAACATCTGTCAGCTGCCAGATGTGCTGTTATGGCCACGGGAGGAGGACAGGAAGAAATCAACACTCAGAGATGGAAGAGCACATGAGAGCCATAATTGATGAGCTCTCTCTGTCGGATGTGAGGTCTGATGTTCCTTTGGACAGCAAAAATGTTTTAGTGATTGAATAAGCGTGCGTGCGTGCGTGCGTGCGTGTGTGCATGCTTGCTGCATGCGTGCATGCTTGCTGCGTGCGCTGTTCCGGGTCATAGCTACATAGTTGATAGCTACATAGTTGTCCCCTTTGATCCATACTTTTATTATGTATTATTATAGTCTATCAGTAATTATGTTGTAATCTGTAAATGTTGATTTTGATTCTTGTAAATGTTATATCTTTTGCACTTCTGTCCATCCTCTCCCCTCTGTGCCTCATGCTTAAGTTTGTTAATACTTTTTTTTCTAATTTATGGAGAAATCATTTCGGCAAACTAACCTAAGGGTCTCGAATGAATGTAAACAGTTGAAATTATCAAATGAATAATTGAAGAAAATTTTTTCTCTTGTTTTTTGTATTTTGGTTTTTCATTCTCATTATCAATACTTAATAGTGAACTCCCAAGTCTGACTTTGTTCTTATTCACCTATTTGAAAATTTTGGTCTTACCAAAAAATAAACTAAAAGTAAGAAAGCACTGAATTCCACAATAGTTCTTAAATTGTTCCTACACGCAATCTAAGATCAAATCTGCATGCAAACATTTCATGTATTGAATCCAGTGATCCCAATCATACCTCACAGTCCACTGCAGCTTGGTTTCAGAATTCCACAAACATTAGTTTTCACTGTCGCCGGATGTGAAATCCATACAAATTTGAAGAATGTTGTTGCACAATCAAGCCTTTGCTCATTAGAGAGAAACTAAGATTCCAGAATGCTGCAAGAAGCTGGTATCATGCTGAGTGGCTGTGCAAACCCTGGCTCCACAAAGTGCTAGAGATACTCATCATTCATTGCGGGGTTAATAATCTTGAGCCAGCAATTGCCAGTAAAAGTAGCATTTTACCTTATTTTTGCGAGAAACACTTGTAATATTTGCATTAAGCTTGATATTGCAATTTTGGCACAAAAAATTATATGCATTTATGATTTTGCTTTTCACTATATACACATTAAAAGATGTGAGCCATGGAAAGTAATGCTAAATTGAAGCACTGATGGAATCTGCTGTAATGCAGACTGTCTCTGAATAGCATTCATGGGCCAATGAGAATTCCTCATGTGAAGCTATAAAAGATAAACACTTCATGTTTCCCGGTGTGATGACCTCCCTGTAGTTTTATTACTCGAAATCCAATGCAATACATGGACATTCTCAACACTTGAATGTTTTTTGTTTGTTTTTGTTTTTCTGAATAATTGAGTGTTTGGAATCAATTTCCATTTGTCTCCAATCAGAAAGCTACAAAAATGATCAATTCTTTTTTAGTGCTGTCATCTTTCCTCACAGCTGAAGTTGTTTGTTTTTGTTTTAGGGTTTTTTCTTTTGTTTGTTTGCATGTTTAGTTGAAGAAAAGAAATTGGTGAAGTTAAATGAAAAAGTCAGGTCATCATAGTAATTGGAATTGATCCTCTGTGGCCTGAATGTATCTGGACAAAATTTCCTGATATTCCTTCAATTAACTGTAGAGGAATTTCAGGCCGGATCAAAGTGGTGGATTGACAGACAGGAAAGGCCAACAGTTAATCTGCAGAGCCCTGCATGGCCAAGAAAACAAACGTAACTTGTGACTAAGCGCATTGGTAGAAGGCAACCAGACTTCATTTTGGTTGTTGAACACGGTTCACCTGTAACCCAAAAGCCTTTGGGAGTTCTGACCTTTAGTTCTCCGTGACCGGTGGGGAGTCCGAGTATTTAAGCTCTTGTAGAAGCATTGGCATCCAGAGAACTGAGAAGGTCACCTGCGAGTTGTGACTCACCCAGGCCATCATGTGAGTCATTAGAGCTCCATCAGTCAGGAGTGGACGATGGTGCATTTCATTTGAGCTAGGAAGTCGTCATTTCCAAATTCCCAGTCAGGAAACGTGGCTGAGACACCACG
>CAAKHG010014939.1:0-10381 GCA_901007715.1 Dactylopterus volitans | reverse complement strand
GATGACAAAAGTAACCTCTCGTGGCAGCCACAGTATTTTCTTGCTCACGTGTCTCTATTAAACGAAAATCCGCCCTTTGCCTCATTTTAATGCACAGACATGAACACACCCTGCCAATACTGACCTCCACTGTCCTCAAAGGTGATGAGGGCAGAGTTTGGTTGCTTTGCCTTGAGGATGGTGACATAGTCTATTTCCCCTCCTCCATTCCTGGATCTCAGGAAGTGAATAAATAGTTTGTCTTTCAGCCTGTCATCTTCAATGTCTGTGGGCAGACCACTCACCCTCACAGTTCTGCCCGGCTCTGCCATCTGCTGGGGCAAACACAATCACTCACAGTAGTTGCAACACAAAAATTGAATCATTCTGCTTAAATGGCAAGTGTGTTTGCATCTACCCGATGTTGACAAAACACAGCACTGCTTTATGAAAGCTGCTCAGTTGAATATGCAACAAATCAAAGACCCCACCCTTGCTGAGAGGGATGGGCACAAATATGATAATCTCACACCCTCTACTGGGGCTACTAAGGCACTACATCATCACACTCAAAAACTTCCATTCCAGTTACTGAGAAAAAACTACAAAATGCAATTCATCCAGAAAGTGCCTCTGAATGCTCAGAGTTGAATGTAATTGAAGAAATGCTTAAAACTGCTCACTTAATGCATGCAAAAAAAAAAAACATCCTTACAGAACTGTGATGATGTCACACAATCATCACATCAAGGCGAATACGCCATTATCATGTCACACAATGGAATTTATTCGTAACATCAAGGCATATCCAATTCAGTGACGCAAAATACTTTTTAGGATATTTATTCAAAAGCTAAAAGTGCAAATTATTTAAAGTTGAACAAGAGAATAAATTTCCTTCAAAAGATGAACATTTTGGTACTTGAATGATTTCTTTTGCTTAAAATATGTAGACATAGTTAGTCAGCAAAAACAAACAAACATACAAAGCAGAATTAGCACGTGAATGCTGAGTGAAACTATTGAAGCAACACTGAAAATTGCTAAATTAATGCTAAAAAAGAAAAAAAAACTACAAAACAGCTCCAAAACCACAAATGTCACACTTACTTGTATTTACAGAAGCGTATAGAAAAATGAACCCATTAAAAACAATGAATTTATCCCTTGTATTCAATCTAGTTTGCTTTGACTGCCATGACTGTGTGGCATCACATAGTCTATCAAAGCCTGGTTACCATGGTGACGGAGCGATCATGGATGCATTATATGCATCAGAGGAGAATTAGTTAATAACATTAAACAAAGCTGCAAGCCGTGTTGAACAACCATGGTGCTGTTGCCATTCGTGGCTCATTTCATAATTGTATGTGAAACATAACACAAACGCTATTTAGCTGAAATTTTGTAGGGGGCGCTGTGGAGCCATTTTGCCACACCCAAGGCCAAGATATCGACACAGAACATGCATGTCCTGCAGAAAAAGCATGCGAATGCTTAGAGCTGACTGGAACTGTTGAATTAACGCTAAACGTATCCTTAATGAACTGTGATGACGATGGTGATAAACAATCGTGACATCTACACAAATATACCAGGATAAGGTCATACGGTTGCACAAAAATGCCATTATGATGTCGTGCAAAAATTCTGGAAAAAACAATTAACCGAAAAGTTCACATTTTGATGATTCAAAAACCTTAAGAGATGTGCGTGAGATCACAGAAAGCTTGACTTTTAAATCTTACGGTCTTTTGTATAGGCCGTCAAAATCTGAAGTGGATCTGATTAACCCCCACGAGGAATTTAAGATATGACCAGTGTAAATGGCAAAAACCATCACATTAAATTTAAAATATCTGGCTTCCTATTAAATCAAGGGTATGCCTCCAAGTGACAGTTTTTTATACATCCAAACATGATACATATGCCTGAAGATTTTTGTACATGACGCTGAAACGTACTAGCGGGACCGTTTTTTTTTTTTTTTTTAACTTTCCACATGAGGTACTACAGAGCCATTCTGCAAGACCTTTTCATGAATTCTATGAAATTCTTTTTTTTTTTTTCACCATAACTGAGTAGTGTGCCAACTTTCATGCACTATATACCACATTTAAGCCCTCAAAGATGCAATCCTTTGATGCTCGGGCCCTAAATAAATAAATAAATAAATAGATAGATAGATAGATAGATAGATAGATAGATAGATAGATAGATAGATAGATAGATAGATAGATAGATAGATAGATAGATAGATAGATAGATAATGACTTTTGAAAGGAGCCTATTGTGCAGAAATGCATGAGTGCTGAATTGCTGGGAACCTAAGAAAACTGACTATTTCTGAAGTATAAAAACCAAAACAACAGTCTAATTTGGCTTTATTTCTCAAGAATATGAATAAGTATGAATAGCTGAACAGTTGAACTGCCATAATTATATCATACAGTCGCAATAGATGAAGTTATACAGTGGTGTCTGACGACATCATACAGTGTATGACGTCATTCAATGAAGTCGCTGTCAAAGTAAAAGCATATTGTGAAAAGGTTGAATGGAAGAATAATCTATAGTTAATTATAACTAATTAATATAGTAAACACTGTTAAAGTTGCGAAAAATTGAATATTTAATAGCTGAAACGTTTCTGTAGTTCTGTACTTCAGCCAGCAAGATCCGGAAAAAAAACTCACAGAAGAAGAAGAAGCAGAAGCAGAGGAGCGGGAAAAGGAGGATGGACTCTCAGCAGTCGCATTTAATACGAGATTGTTTTCGACATTTTAAGGAGGGAAAAAAATGTCACATGCATTCATTCAGGTGTGTTCCTTTACTCTCCACGAGTCTGACCCTGCCGACCCCCGCCGCTAAGACAGGCTGCTAAACAGGTTTGGAACTCGCAGTGCAGTGCGTTCTCTCCGCGCGTTCTCTCCGTGCGTTCTCTCTGCGCGTTCTCTCTGCATCGTCGTACTTGTGAACGTTTCACGGGGAACGACCCAGTTGACGCCCCGTCTCCTTCCTCGCCACCTACAGACCGGCGGCTAACTAACAAAGCTTCAAAAAAAAAAAAATACGACCGGGGACATCGTTTGGACACATGCAACGTTTGCGCGCGTAAAGTTGCCAGCGGCGCGGGAGCTCCCAGCCACGCGCGGTCCTCGCTGCGCGGCCGACGCGCGCCAACACGCGCACGTTTGCCGGAATCACGGACGCGACGGAGCCCCGCCGCGGAGCTCAGCGACGAGGAAGCGAAACCGAGCGGACGTGTGACAGGCTGCGGTTCACATTTTCAGCGCCCGACGGGTCCTTTTGTCGGCTCGGGCGCTGCTACCATATATTACAACCGCATGGACCAAATTGATGACCTGTATCGATTACCTGGCAGATGTCCCACGGCGATTTCTCGCCGTGCGTCAAAAACAAAAGCCGACCCACACACTTTCTGAGCCACAGAAGAAAAGTGAAACTACAACAACCGGTTTGTTCCTCGCGTCCGCGACAGGGGGCGCCCGGGTGCGCGTAACAAGCACTCGCGCGGGGCGGGGTGCGTGTGCGGTGCGTGTGCGCAGGTGCGCCGGGTTCCACGCTGCGAGGAGGAGCCCGTGTTATGGATCCTGTCTTTTTTTCGCACAGTTTTCAAACCCGAATCAACCAAAGCTACGCCATGTGTGTGTTTACTTAAGGAACAGGTGCATTTTTCTCGATGCAATCTGCTTAATTAATGCAGGAATACAGTACTTTACCTATTAAACGTTGTCTCTCCAGATTTGTATTCATTTATTTTTGCCTTGGGACCCTTAGGATGAGCTGGACAACTGTGCTGGGGAGAGGAGGGTCCGGACTGCTTTGCTTCACCTGCTGTCACCTCGACCTGGTTTCACATCATTGGATGGATGAATGGATGGATGCATAACAAGCAGCAAAACTGATGGCAAAAAATGAGCTGACAAGTTGACAAAATGCATTTTTTTCTTTACATAATACCCAAATATTCTCCAATGTGTCAAAAAAAGACTGCAGAAAATGTCTGGAAAAATGTGAGTCATACATCAAACAATACGACAGCTACGTTTGACCGCTGTTGACTTCAGAATTTAAAACGTCGACTGCTCAGCTGAGGATTTTCCAGGTGGGATCCAACGAACGCTAGATGGCAGTAACACGTAAAAACGAAACGCAAAAAATCCGTCGAAGAAGAATTCAGCTCTTGCCCAATCAGACTTTACGTCGTCTGTGCGATGCGCATGCGCAGTGCGGCAGCGAGCTCATGTGTTGTACGTCGTGTCCGGTGGAGGTCACAGACATCGGAGGAAAAGTGAGGTGAGTTATGACATTAGGTTTGTTCGTAAGACCTAAAATGACCGATTATTTAGCGAGTTGTGAATATTAGGTGTAGCTTGGCCGTCAAGTGGACATATTATTTAACATTCTGTCAACAAAGAAAGGTCTAACGAGGTTCAAGTAAGACGAACATGGGCCGCCGCTTTGCAAGTCCATTAGCAAGAGATAACATGCGTACAGCCCCCCCATCGTGCTATTTGAGATTGACCGACTCGAGGTCTAATGTCGGTTAAGTAAGTCTCAAGTGTAAATGTTGCGTTTAACATGCTGTATTGCACGTATTCACAGCGGTCGGGAGTTAGCTTTTCTTGCTTGTTGAATTGGTTGCTCGCCTAGCTAAAAGGCTACTGCTACCTAGCGAGCAAACACCCACATCCTTGGCATCACAACTCGGTTCAAGGCCAAATCCAACGGTTACTGGAAAGGAGAGACTTAATCTGCCCCTTCGAGTGCTCTCACGTGGATCGCGTTGCGCGGTGGTGCCGTTGGTAATTGTTAATTCTCGCCTCGTTTTCATTGCCAGTGAATTTTGAGAGCTGCCATGGCCAAGCTGTTCGAGTCCATCGGGAAGCTGGGGCTGGCCCTAGCCGTCGGTGGAGGTGTTGTGAACTCCGCCCTCTTCAACGGTGAGTGTCAATCGTGTGTAAATCAATTAATGACCTTGAAAAGATGCATGTTGGTTTTTGATTTATATTCCAACGTGTTGATCGCACGGATGACTGGCTGATTTGATGCATCAGCACAAAAAAAAATAAGTTGCAGCAACGAGGAAGTGTTTTTGTGTGATATCAGTGAGAAAATTGGTCTACAACTAGGTGCAAAATGTACAAATTCTCCAGGATGCCGTTTCAGTATGTTCTCTGGGCAAACATTCCGATTGAGAGCATTACTATTACTTTTTCCACAGTTGACGCAGGGCACCGGGCAGTGATATTTGACAGGTTCAGAGGCGTTCAAGATGCTGTCGTTGGAGAGGGGACCCACTTCCTCATTCCCTGGGTTCAGAAACCAATCATTTTCGATTGCCGCTCCCGTCCACGCAATGTACCTGTCATTACAGGCAGCAAAGGTATTCCATTTACCAACTAAGGTTATGATGTTTTCTGCCCTTGTTCCACACATGCTGTGTAGCCCACTTGGATGTACATATTCTTCAGGGATGCAAGTTGCCTCTTCACGATGTCATCAGCTTTTAGGCATTATATACAAAGACTGACGTACACTGGGCACTCTTGACAATGAATGACAATATTCTCTCATCATGTGCTGACTTGTTATTGACCATTCACTCCACAGATCTGCAAAACGTTAACATTACCTTGCGTATCCTGTTCCGGCCGGTGACCGGCCAACTTCCACGCATCTACACCAGTATTGGCGAGGACTATGATGAAAGGGTGCTGCCATCCATCACCACAGAGGTCTTAAAGGCAGTAGTGGTCAGTATCCCAAAGAGGAATTGCAAAAGAACAGGTTTTATGCTTTGTTTAAATAATAATTAAAAAAAAAAAGCTGATAAACCAACTCTCTCACAGGCTCGATTTGATGCTGGTGAACTCATCACCCAGAGAGAGCTTGTGTCGCGGCAAGTCAGTGAGGACCTTACAGAAAGAGCCTCCACCTTTGGCCTCATCTTAGATGATGTTTCTCTGGTATGAATCTGTTTGCAAAACTTCCTGCATCTGTGTTATCTTTTTACTTGGAGTTGAATTGGGGGAAACAATTTTGCATTTTTGTTCTTTCAGACACACTTGACCTTTGGCAAGGAATTTACAGAGGCCGTTGAGATGAAGCAGGTGGCCCAGCAGGAGGCTGAGAGGGCCAGATTCGTTGTAGAAAAGGTATTTTGGTTTCATTCACAGTTAACACAATGGTCACTTCTGACTTCATATGCAGTTTTTATGGGTAAAAGTTGGAAGAGAGAATCACAGTAATTGGGAAGTGGAGCGGCTAATAGAAATGTCCTTTTGTCCTCACAGGCAGAGCAACAGAAGCAGGCTGCCATCATTTCAGCAGAGGGAGATTCCCAGGCTGCCTTGCTCATTGCCAACTCCTTGATGGAGGCTGGCGATGGTCTGGTAGAATTGCGTAAGCTGGAAGCTGCAGAGGACATTGCTTTCCAGCTCTCCCGCTCCCGCAATGTCACTTATCTGCCCTCGGGCCAGGGCACACTGCTCCAGCTGCCCCAGTGATGACATCTCTCTTCCACCCCTCTTTCACCATCACCAACCATCACGTAGGCTACAGAAGGGATGGTTGGTTGAAGGACTCTCTTCTTCTTCTTCTTCTTCTTCTTCATACACATTCCTCCCACTCTCTCTCTCTAACCAAATCCGGACTGGACTTTGCTGATAGCGGCATTGTGGGAGACAGAGTGAGAGGTCTGCAATGATAGAACTATGAAGTTGACCCATGTGTAGGGGTTAATTGTTCTATATGTGGGAAAACTACATATATAGTACTTTGTTTTACAAGAAATGTCAATGCGGTCAACTCTCTTGATCAGCCTTTGCTGCATTTCCAGATTCAGAGCACTGCATGTGTGAAAAGCAATGATTTTCACATCAGGGGAAATGTGTTGAGTGGATTCAAGTGATAATAAATTTGAAATGGTACATGTGTGACAAGTGCTACAGCAGTTTGTCTGATTTGTTGACCATTCATCAAAAATTCCATAACTATACTCAGATCTAATGAGAGGCTCTGCTTTGAATGATCTCTATAGAGACATAACTGACTGCATCGTTTGACTTATACTATCTTTGTGTTCAGACTTGCTTGAGGATTTGAATCTCTAAATCGGCTTTGTGAAAAATTCTACCTTCATGAATATTATCGCCACCCCACGTCAATTGGAATGTTATGTGCCTGCCCAGCTGCAGAGAATGATCTTCATTCTTTAAAGCTGTTGTCTTGAATTCATGTGGAGAACATGTCAGCCCCATGTTTAAGAAATGGCTCATTAACAATAAAATTATCTTTCTACCTCCCAGTAGTCATGATTGTTGTTCAAAGGCTAAGAGGTGAATGGACGGTATTATTGAGTGTAATCATAACAGTTGCCACAGGAGGGTGCTTCATAATTACTCTTGATTAGTCAGTAGCAATGTTCATTGTTCCTTAATTGCTCCATTATGTTTGGAAATGGATAAATACTGACTTGAACTGATTAAAACTGTATTTAAAAAAAAAAGGCAGGGGAGGCTGGTGGAGGTGTGCTTATATGGAACCAAAGAATGGTCTAAAATAAAATTACATTAACCATAAAGCACATGCATTAGAATTTTTCTTTAATATGTTCATAAATTATCAATTGCAATTTTAAAAGTAAAGGAATGCTCGGTGGAAACAAGGATACCTCACCGTGTTGCCAGATGCAAAAAGTCAAATTATTTTTAAATGCAGGGAGCCTAGTGGAAATGAGTTTATTCCAGGCGCCAAATCCTATGCACTGACGTTAATGTTCTTAGATTAAAACAAGGATACCTCACTGTGAGTGGACACAAAAAATGAATAAATAAATACAAACACGAGACTCTGGGCAGAGCGCACGTATCACACATCGAAAGTATATGGCGGATGATAAATTAATGACTCCTCGGACAGCCAGTCCTCGTGGGTCCTCTCATTATTTCACCAGTAAGGTATTTTAGTTGGGTGCGTGCGTGCGTGCGCGCGCGCGCCCGCCGTGCACGGTGCCGTGTCTGGTTTGGAGGCGAGAGGACGAGAACCCAGACACGCCGCCGCGCGCCGGATCCAGACAGCGGCCTTGCTAATGCCTGGCTGGGATGAGCGCGGGACAGCGGCAGTGTACGAGCCAGAGAGGAGCTTGCCCGGGCCACGTAGCGGGGCTGAGGACGCCGGTGCGCCGCCATCTCCGCAGCTCCTGTCGCTGCTGAACAAATAACGACCAGGGGATTTTTTATTATTTTTTTATTATTATAATTTTTTTTTTTTTTTTTTTGCAGAACGGGACCCGCTGCTCTCTGTAATAAATGCACATATGTAGAGGGAGGGCGAGCGTGCGAGAGGCGTTCGGTCCCGAATCTGTGCAACTCTGATTGTACGAGGAGGAGGTCTCTCTCTCGACGGAGGTGAGCTCAGCCAACAGGCAGCGAAAAACATCGCTATTTAGCTTAAACGCGTGCACTTACGTGTGTGACAAGTGCGACGGCGGCTGCGGGAGACGCACACGCGAGCTTCGCCGGTAGCCCCGGCGTCCGGAGCGAAGGTAAGAGTCGCCCGCGAGCTCGGCTAGCGCTGACTTTGTGACAGTATCGAGTTGAGTGGGCTTGTCAGCCCAGCCAGCGGTCCGGGTTTTGTTAGGAAAGCGGCGCTTTTCGCCGCGCACCGCCGCAGGAGTCCGCCGAACGAGGCATGACATCGGCTTTTCAGCGAGCTTCGCGCGGCTCCCCGAGCTGTCGCTCCGTCTCGCGTACGCGCGGCGTCGACATCTAAATGTAACGTTTGTGCCACACATCTTAAATGTTAGCTGTGAGCTAGCTTAGCCCCAATCTGGGCGGCTTTGGGGGGCTGGAAAAGTGAAAGTCCCGAATTTGTTACAAGCTGCGTGTCATCAAAATACTGGTCTTTGGGTGGTGTAGTATGTGCAAGAAGATTTGAGTGTTCCTCAGACTTGAGCAACCTTGGCTAGAGTGAAATTCCCAGTGACTGCACCTTGAGCTAATGTAGCCAAGTTAGCATGTCAGATGTGTGCAGGTTACTACCTATTGGGTGCTGCTAGCAAGCTAAGTAGCCGAAGTTGGCCAGGCCTGCACAGTGTTGGTGCTGCATGATGTACAATGTTGTCTTTGTTTTAACCCTTTCTTTGCGTCACGCAGACTGCAGGTGACTATTACAAAATAGTCTATTCGAGCAGACTGGCCCCTGCAAAATGTAGCTTAAAAAAAATAAAAAATACAGTAACTGCAGCACCATATCTCGCCATACTTCCCAAAATTCTGTTTACTGGTGGTTTACCACCATGCAACCTCGTTTGCCAGAAATAGAAAGCTTGCTCGGCCTTGCCCTTCCTAGTTCTTGCCTTAGTTTCAATATGACTTTAATAAAGTGCGACTAAATTCGTTAATGTAAATTAAATGCCATATGACTTGATACCACTTTGCAGTTTCTGAAGCTGATGATTGTAAGGTCTGATCGGATTCATTTCATTAACGTGTCATTATTTGTCCGCTGTCAGTCAGATTTTAAAGAGGAGCCATGATATATTTATCGTATGCTAATAATAGATATGTCCCAATAGTCAACGGTGGGTTCTGTCATCTCTATCTTGAATGTTATTGTCCATCTATGTAGAGTGATGACAGCACAGACACTTGCTGTTCCACGAACCAAGATTATATTCTCCTACTCTTCAGCGATACCTCAGATGACTTATACCAAACCAATAATACCAGGTACTGCTCTATGACCTGATTTTGGGCTTGAAGGCTAAATACCTACACAGGCATGGGGCACCCCTGCAGTGCACCACACAGTGAGCTGGTTAACGTCTTATGAGTTTGGACAGAGTGAGGAATGTGAACCCTCACACAGACCTCTGCAAGCTGCAAAAGGGAAAGCTCATTAAAGTTTAGACTCGGGAGCGAGCGTGGATTTGAGGAGCAGTGCAGCGTAATAAGAGGTAAACGTGACACATTTCGACCGCTTCAGAGGTCTCATCTGCTTCACTGTCGCAGTTTCAGCGAAGCGCTCGCACTATGAATCGATGTTGGTTTAGTGTCATATGGTGCACTTGCAGCAAGGCTCCCATCCTGTCTCATTCAAATTTTAAGCCACACTCGCATGTATTTGGTGTGCGACTGGCTTTGAGGCTTACCACACATGATTCTTGTCATTCTTGTCATGTCTCTGACACATTATTTAAGGAAAGCTCCAAAGCAGGTATTGTTGAATACACTTTTGTTTATGGGCAAATTTTCCTTAGCATTAGCAGAACCACAGATTATTGAAATGGACTGCCAGAGAGGCATTCATTAATGTACTTTTTTTTTTTTTATTTTGCCTAGGTGCAAAGTTCATCTTTGAATGCTGTCCAAAA
>CAAKHG010014938.1:0-11068 GCA_901007715.1 Dactylopterus volitans | reverse complement strand
AAGGCTGTGCTTTCGATAAATTTAACAAATCTTTTCTTGCAGACAAATTATGGACTCGCGTGAAAACAGCTTATAGAACTTCTGACTGTCTGCTGCAAAAACATATTTTCTTACCTCCCTCTGCTGCCTGTGCTTGATGTGCTGGAGGGTCGTCCTGGTGTGTGGGCGTTGGACAGACCTGCAGACAGAAATGAGATAGTCACCCAGAAATGAAGCAGTTGTGATCCCCTCCTAATATACACATTATCTAAGGAGATAAAGGATATAGACCTCTAGAGTTAACAGAATGGTAAGGGAATGTCAATATGTTCAATCCATTACAGTATACACTCAATGGTGAAATTATTAGCTAGCAAAGTGGACCCAATAGAAGGTGTTCCTCTGCTGTAGCCCTCTCTGTCAAGGTTGGAGGTGTGGGGTAGTCTGTACACCCAGGTTGCAATGAGTAGAACATTGAGTAACTGCTGTCTTCCTATCAGCTGGCACCAGTCTGGCCATTCTCCTCTGACATCAACAATGCATCTTACCCCAAATGACCATCACTGGATATCTTGTCTTTTCCAGGCCATCCTCTGTAAACCTCAGGGATGCTTGTGTGTGAAAACCCCAGTGGGTCAGCAGTTACTGAAATACTCGGACCAGCCCGTCTGGCACCAACAATCATGCCACATTCAGAGTCACTTAAACAACCATTCTCCTCCATTCTGATGCTCAGTTTGAACTTCAGCAGATTCGCCTGACCATGTCCACGCGTCATGTAGATTGGCTGATGATATCGTTGTGGGAACAAGCTATTAGAACATGGATACCTAATAAAGTGGCTGGTGAGTGTTGAGGACAAGGATAGTTTTTATGCATTATTTTGTGTTAATCATCATCAGTTTTCACCCTGTAATACTGTTTAAGCGTAAACAAAATATAAGGTCATAGAGTTGATTTTTGTGTATTATGATCTATATCATTTGTTGTTCAGCTCAAGGTCTTATACAGTTTGCCTGTTAAGGAATGAGAGGAGTACATACAGCAACGTGTTAAAATCTTTGAAAAGAACCCGTGTGGACAGTCATAAATTTGACGATGACGAGTGCTTTGGTTTGGAAACCTCCCATAAAGGCTCATGAACACCTCATTATTAGAAAGCTGCCAAGGCTGAAGTGACAGCACGTGATGGCAGCAAAATCTGCTGAGTCACCATTAAAAACTGACCACTGAAAATCAGAGAAGTACATTTATCACCAAATATGGAGGCAGGGAAGCACAAAGGCTCCATTATGTAAAATCTAGTGTATAAAAAGAGGAGATGAACAGCTCAAAAATCAGGCGGGTCCAAACCGGTTTGGGTTTATGTCACGCTCAAGAATAAACTCTCCTGTATCCAGCTCTACTTGACTGTGAATTTTCATAACCTTTTGGCCCTGACTCAGGCCTGAAATTCTCCGACAGCATATATCAGTGTATATACATACAGTGCGTCATCATGGAATCATTTCCTGAAAACTGAATTTAATCCAATACATTTAGTGATTAAGTTATAGGGGTTGTATTGTAGTATTTAGTTAAGGGTTTGTGGACAAATTCAAACAACTTTAGAGACTACGGCATAAAGCATGAAAAATTACTGGTAGATGTAAATGGGAGTCCCTCCTATTGTAGGTGTGGCTACCTGAAGATCCAGGAGAGTGTGTAGATAGTCCAGGTGAGGGGTTCATGTCGACAGACCCTAACTGATGCTGTGTGCTGGCCGTGATGTAGCGAGACAGGAGGTGTCCGAGGTTGCTGGAACCTGCATCTTCCAGCTGGTGATGCCAGAGAAACACAATTACAAGATCAATCTCATCACGCAGAGTTAGCTAGTCGATGTTCAGCATATGTCTGTAAAGAATGAAAAGGCCTCTCTGCAGATGCAGGAAGACATACAAAAAAACTACTATCTTCAAAATGGCACCTTCTCCTAGTTCATCAATAAAAGCTGCAGAATTAATGAATACACAATATTTGTCAGTTTAAAAGTTTACCTGCTAATTACAAAATACCTCCTGTACTACCTTCTGGAGGCTATGGAATTTCACATCATACTTGGGTATGCTGAATATTGGACTAGCGTAGGCCTACAACTATTTTGTGAGGTCGAAAATCCTGTCATATTCCTGCCTCTTAAAAAATCATTTTGCCTGGGGAAGACTTTTGGGTTTCAATAAAAACTTGATCCACAGCCAGGGTAAACACATCCAGGTAATACGCAAATAATGCCGTTTTGGCTGCATGTCAAATCTGAACACTCCGAGCGCCTCAGACTTGGTAAGCGTCTTTTCTCCAGACCTCTCTCAGTGAATACAGCACTATTAAAATAAGACTATCTAGAATTTAGCTTTACCTTGCGTGGTACAGTTGATATATTTACATTTAAGATGTTTTTACTGCCTGGAACACTGTAATTTAGTAGTTTTTCAGGGGAGTCCTACTCCATTTAAAAACAAATGCATGGTTAGAATGTGCACACCTGAATGGGCGGGATCTCAGGTAGGCAGGGCAGGTTCTCTGGGTTCGTGACAGAGGGGATGAGCTCGATGGGACCTATGATCGGGCTGGCGGGGCCGCGATGAGCATGGGCTCCAGCCATGCTTGCGCTGGTGGGACTTGTGGGGTTAGCATTATGGAGCGACGCCACAGGGAAAGGACCGGCATGGCCTGGGTTGGAATGCTGCACAGAAAAAGAGGAGGGAAAAAGAGGGGAAAAAAGAGGACCATAGGAGGATCAGAAGGAGTGACAGAAAAACAGAAACAAAGGGCAAAGAAAGGAAGGTCGGAGGGACAACAAGAACAATGAGGCACATCACTCAGAGTTTCAGCAAAAAATCTTTGTGTAAACAGAGTTGCTTAATCATGCATTTCAGTAACAACACATGCTGCACAAGACACAAATGACAAAGTAGGAAAAAGGTGCCAAACCCCTGATTGTAGTAAGAAACGAAACCTTTGGTGGCTCATCTCAGATTCTATAGACATCTGGACACAGAGACAAGAGGGGCTGGATATAGTGGCGGTTTCTCTTACCTAGTCTTTACATGCAGGCAGTACATATACATTTCTTATTGTTTATTTGACTTCACCAGATAGTTAGCTTCATAAGTATAGATGCATTGGTGAGGCAGTGTTAAGCAGAACTGAATGAGGAAGAAGTGCCTTTTCACCCTTCTATGAAAAACTGTGAAACAACTTTTTAAGGTTAAAAAATTGTGTTAGCCGACATGTGTGTATCCTGGAGAAGGCTGTTTAAATTAAAACATTAAATTACACTATTGTCCCTGTGTATGCACAAAATCAAAATCTAAAATCCACATTAGCATGATTTAAGAAGAGCGAAAACCCAAATTAAATCTCCACTCAAACAATTTTAAGTGCACTCGGGGATATAACCCTGCCAAGATCAAAGGGAAACTAAATGTGAATAGTCTACTCATTCACTTTCAGACTGGCAGAAAATGTGCTATTTGAGCATGGAAATGCAAATTGGACTTTCAATTGGGCTTTAATTCAAATTTTGTAACTGCAGAAGTTACTGCACTCGGGGCTATAAAATAAAACCCAGAATATGCATATTTTATTTGTGTTTTAACTTTTGATATTTCTTTGGGCCTTTTTGTCTAGAGGAATAATAGCTAATGCAAAATGAAAATGCAAAGTCTGTTCCACATTGTACTTTGTCGCACTGAGGGTCGTATTACATCGGTGAGCAACCTGGAGTTTTCATTTAAATTAGTCAATCATGAATTTTCAGATAATTTTTTGTTGTACTGGCAGCTCTGAACTCAATATTTGGGAAAGCAGCATCACTAACCCCTTTAAGCAAATACAAATATTTCATGAATGATCAGCATTATTTCATACGACAACTTTAACATATATAACAAGGAGGACATTTTACAGTTGACCCTCAACAAGCTGAAAACTATCTGAAAAACAGACATTTCTGTACTATTAAAGTAAGGTACATAAAAATTTACACAGTGACAGTTTTGCAGTTTTGTCTCTGTATGCCACCACTCAATTGAAATGAGGCATTTAAAATGTGAATGAAGTGCAGATTTTCAGCTTTCGTTCAAGGGGGTTTCACAAAAGGAAGGAAATAACTGTTTAGGAGTTACAACCACCTTCACACACAGTCATTTTCTGGGGCCAAAAAGATATCAGTCAAACTAATACAATTACAAATGTGCGGATTATTTCTAATACATAGATGAAAATCCTCTGCAGTCAACAACTACTTTAAGCCTGCAACCCATGGTAATCCCCAAATGCTGAGTATGAGAGCCTTTAATGCAGCCGCTTCTTAAGCCTGAGCTGACACTTGTGCCGAATCCGAGTTCCTGAAATATCACATTCACGTGAATGATACAAGTCACAATGAAGATGACTTCTGACCTTTGGGACACAAAATTGAATTTTTTCTTTTTATACAGTTTTGTGAAATTGTGTCATAGGGTCAGCAGTTTTTTTTTGGTGAGGTCACAGTGACTTTGACTTTTGTGCAAATTGGAACAAATTTGATACGTGTGTGAATGTTTTCACAATCAGGCAATTATATTGAGGGTTGTGGCCAAAAATGTGTTTTGTAAGATCTGTGACCTTGACCTCTGACCACCAAAATCTGATCAGCTCATTCTTGAGCCCCAGTTGATACTTGTGCCAAATTTGAAGCCTTTCCCACCTTCACAAGAATGCGACGCTATTTTGTGAAATTTAATAGATTAATAGATACTGACCAGACTTTCAAAAGCACCATCATGAACACTTCACATTTGTTGCCATTGGGTGACATTGGGTCAATTTGTGATTAAACGCAAATGAAGGTCACACTGCTCTGATTGCACAAAAAAAGCTAATTTTCTTGTACTTTTTTATGCATACAGTAGATTATCTTAATGCTGTAACAGGTGTTCGAAAATGCAATTAAAAAATGCAGCGTATCACATCATATGCAGTTTGCAATACATCGTACATATTACAAGAACAAATTCTTGCCAATATACAGCTCTACATTAAACTGCATTATCTTTATCAAGGGTGTAGTGAGGGATATACTGTAGGCAATTTATCTGCGACAAGTTAGTATCAACCAATTTATTGGTCTGACTATAGTCAGAGGTCAGCCGAGGAATCCTGGCAACACAAACGTTGCTGAAAAATTCTAGCCATATTTGTATCCACAATTCCTACACAGTAGTAGCTCACTGAAGTTCTCCCTTCAGTGTCCGTTAGATATCCCAAACTATCAGATGCATTAGACAGGAAAGGTACACAAACAACATTCTACCAATGCTTTGCAGTGCCTTCTAGAGAGATGTTTAGCTGCTTCAGATCAGCCTTGGCCTGCAACCAGCTTGCACTAGCTGCTCTAACATTTTTGGTAACATTAGTAGCACACAAAACACCAAAATATTGTCAAATATCAAAGTACCATCTGTTTGTCTGCTTGCTCGTAGTGAACCCAGTCTGTGTTTGCACTGACCTGTCTCTGTAACTGAGGTTGCATCATCGGGGGATACTGTTGTCCATTATGTCTGGGCTGAGCTGTGGGCATCCGGGACTGTGGCGGACCCCCCAGGCGCATGTGGTGGGAGGAAGGGTACATGGAAGGACCTGGTCCACCATTGATGCCCACAGGCCCCCTGGGTAGCTGTTGCATACTGATGAGCCTGGGAGGCTGATCAAAATCACATAAACACAGACAAACAGTGCGTGAAAATCGGATCACTGAGCAAGCACAACCATGGCAAATTATAAAAACAGCCTCCACTTATAAGGACACAATATTTTTTTCGTGCAACACTTAGTGTTGACAGAGAACCACTTCAGTTATCAACCCTCATTTAGATATGCCAAATATCTAGTGCTTATTTAATAATAATAAAATGACTTGTTTAGCACAGTATAAGGGATTGGATGTTAGACTTTTGGTTTGGAAGTTATCTTGGGACCAGTTGGTATTCTTGCACCTTGCAACATCAATTTTGTATTTTATGTATCTTTTTAAAAAATGTTTATGTATTTGTACATTTTAAGACCAATTGATTAATTTAGTAATTTTCAAAAGCAAGGAGAGGCTTTTTGCCAGTTAGGAGATAAATATGACACTGTATGATTTGGAGAAAAAAAAATGTAGTTAACAGCCTGATAAATGCAAAACAATTGTGTGGCATTTTAAGTTTATTAAGTAAATGAGAGGCAGTGCACATTTAAATCAATGTACAAAGTCTTCCTTGCATCATTTCTGACAAGAGCTCATCACCAAACGCACTCAGGCTACAGTATAGCCACATCTCCATTTAGTAGAGCTCTCAGAAGTCTGTGGGAAACCTCTAAATTATTAAAACATGCTGCTACTTCGACTGGTGAGCGTTTCCCGTACCTGCTGCTGAACCATAGGCGGGCCAGCCTGTCTGGCGTGCTGCTGCGACATTTGGGAGGCGATGCGCATCTGTTGCTGGATCTGCTGCTGGTGCTGGTGCTGTTGCTTTTGCTGCGCGTACGCTGCCTGCTGCATGTGCTGCAGCCGAAGCTGGGCCAGGTTGATCTGCCCTGGGTGCTTGCCGGGGAGACCTTGGCCCGGCGAAATGGGTGGCCCACCTACCATTACATTGGGCGGCTGCGTGGGAGGAGGCGGCTTCTCAATAACCAAATTCCCTACAATTACAAGGAGTGATTTTTTGTGAATATAATTTAAAACAAGTGTTAGTCAATAACTGCATCTCTATTAGCTGTGTATAGCCACTGTAAACTAAGATGAGGTTAAATTTGGAAGATCAGTATCGGGTATGAATAAGCACATAAAGATAAACACATTTTAATGGCAAATTGAGACTGCTTTCACGTCTGATAATCTTGATTTGAATAAGTCAATAGAAAGTGAAAGTAATATTTATTTTAAAGAAATCTACCCTGAGAAATGTTATGCCACACCTAAATTCACCACATTTTTGGCCCAAAAGGTTGGGTCACAGAAAAATCGCACAACTCCATTCGCCTGGGGTGCCGGCTCAAGTCTGGCCTTGAAGAGCTGGCGAAGCTGGAACAGGATCTGAATACGAACACGAATACACACACACAGAATGCTTGTTTCTGTTACTGAGTCAAGCAATATCAGAGCAACAAACAGCCCATTTGTTAATGAAACATCAGAGAGTCACAACATTATCTCAATTATCTTATTTCCTTCTCAATTCTCACGGCAAAGCAACAGATATCATTGGCACAGTGTGGATGAAAAAGCTGGTTTTCCAACTTCCAATCCCAGAGAGGCTCACCAGGATTATACAACGCGCACACACACACACACAAAACAAACATCTCTGCACTAGCTAAAACACTATATCTCCCTGTTCATTGCTGTTAGTACCTGATAATGACACGGTCACAAATTGTGTTGAGTATGCCATTTATATAAAATCCAGAATCTAACATCACTTCCTGTCAGATACTGCAGAAATCCAAGTACACTCTCACATTCCGCCTCTGAAACATGTGGCCGAACATCCGGGGCAAACATACCGGCCTCTTGCTATAGAGCAGTGCTGTGCTGCTGCCAGTGGTGATGGCCCAGTGGCAGAAATTGAGCACATGGTGGATCTGTTGGGCGAGCTGGGTGGTGTCCTTATGCTGAGCCACAAGCCTCATACTGCGCTCTTTGGTCACATTCTAAACAAAAAGGTGAGATTGTGTCTGGTTAAGAGACTCATGCTTATAGAACAATTGAACAAATATACTGACTATTAAGAGATTTAAATTATTATTATTTACAGAAACTGCCCAAAACTGCTGTTTGTTGAGTAATATTTTTTCTTGCCATTTTCTTCGGCCATTTTAATGGTTTGTCTCCTCCAACAAACTTACTTCAGTAAATAATTAATCTGTTCAGTGCAATTCGAAGTGTCGACGAGAAACTGGCTATACAATTCACATTACAGCGATTTCCAAGTCATCTTTCACAAAACAGTGTGAAGACTAAATGACATATAGGGCCATCTTTACTGGCTGATGTCCAACTGACTGATACTGAAAGGCAACGTCCATAAAAAAAGCACACTGTATCTTCTCCAATAGACATCCATATTAAAAGCTGGGATAGGTAATGCCTGGACTCAAATAGAAGCCAGGGAAAAGCACATCAGCGCCAAGGGTCCCCTATACTCTAGTCTGGGTTCCTCACGCACTCTGCTGGTCTCCACACTAAGTGCTTCTCTCAGGAGTAAATCAGGAAGCTTCTTGGTAAGTACCATCAAATATGGAATAGAGGGAATTAACAGTAAAGACCTTTCTCTCATAAAGGCCTGACGCTCTCTGCACCCGAATTAAATAAAGGTCCCAATTACCATTTGAGGAATGTGGTATTTGAGACCAAACATTGTATATGCAGTTGGACATACAGATCATCTGAAAGTATAGAATCAGAAATATTTTATGAATCCCCGAGGAAATGGTATGGTCACACAATGACATAACATATAGTTATGTTATCCCAACCTGTTTATTTGGAGGCTACAAGAGGAGCCGTCCTTCCTCTGACGCCAGCTGACTAATTCTCCAAAGCGATTGATTGTTCGCCCAATAGGCCATAATGTAACTGTAAAATTTGATTTTCACAGTAAAGGCCGCAGATGAGAGAATAAGGTAAAGGCATTACCACACACACTCGCACCACAGCGTTTCCCATACATGGATTTATTTGTGGCAGCCCACCACGATATCAGTACGGAAAAAACTGTTAAAAACTGCTTTATTTTGCAACTTAAAATTGGTAAAACGTCATTTCAGTATCTAGCTGCATGAGGCACTTTGAGTTGCCATCTCTCTTCAAATCCATGATAGTAAATATACCAATCCATTTCGCAATTTCGTAAACAGAAGCTCTTGGTCAGGATGACCTAATATTCCCTTACCTCCAACTGCTGCAACAAGGACTTGCCCTTCTTGTTAATCTCATTTATAAGAGTAAATACTGCGATTTTGATCTCATGCTCCACCTTCTTATGGGTCTCATTTAGCTCCTTTAACCTGGACCAGAGACACAGAAAGAATCTTCACTTGGGGACATCAGCCAACATAATATATTCTGGCGACATTAGTCAGGTCATTGACATGGGTACTGATGTATTTGTGTTAATGAGCAGCACTGGAGAGACGGCTGCTAATGAACAAACCAACCTGCTCTGCACTTGAGAGACAGAGTAATGGACATAGTTTTTCTTTTCTTGCAATTTGGCCATGCTGGTCTCAATGATGCCTTTCTGGTTATGGAAAGCCTCCTCCAGGAACTGGTACCTGAGTGACGAAGGATAACACTGATTGTTAATCAACAATTTTAAATTTGCTAAACAACTATTATTTTATTAAAGACTGACAAAAATAAGCAATATCCAGAGAATAAATTGGGTATTTACACGGAAACGAAGCCAAGCCCCAAAACAAACAAACAAACAAAACAAAAAACGGCAAGATACAACCCCATTATTTCATTAGAGAATCAAGCAGGAATGCACCACCACTGTCTGCACCACTCTGACTTATGAGTGGGGAATTGTTTAAGATACTGTTGATTCTCTGTCCTACTAGGTAGCTTCTATTCAGATTAGAGGATGTAAAATGGCCTCTGATGTGTGGGGCTGCACATCATTCACATTTAAAATTTGTTGGCATTACCCAAGCGTGTTTTCTCTACCTTTTCTCTTTCAACAGTAATAACATCATTTCAGTTTAAGTCCAAACTTCTAGATTTTAGCATTTAGAATGTTTAACACACCACACAAAATAAAGTCCCTCATACCTCCCTCTCTCCTCACAAAACAAATTTCTATAATGTCTGTCAGCCTGTCAGTTAATCACCAGGTTATAGTGAGTATTTCAAAGAAAGCACACGAGATATCCTTCCAAAGATCTATGGGGCACAGCACCAGGGTTATTTTAGTATGGGTTGGGAAAATGGCATGCTCCCCTGTCCTGCTTTGCATTTTACATTACATATACTGCATTGTGTTGTCTACATTACGGAGGTGTATCTGTACATAAGTCGTGCATTCAAAACTAGTACAAGTAGCATTTCATGCAGAAAATGCATGTGAATAATGAAATGCTGATTGACTTGGTAAAGCAACGTTGAAAATTCCTGGAGCAGGGGAGTCCGCCTTGTCCTGGATCTACAGTGTCTGAACAAACACCTCAAAAAATAACTGTCGACCGAAAAGACGCATACTTTTAGATTCTGATCTATCCTCCACATTGCAAATATCTTAGGTACACATTTCAAGGTATGATTACGGGGTGTGAGGGTGTTTGTGCAATGTACCGACGCAGCAACAGCCCCTTTAAGACAGCAAGGCATTCGTTTTAACAACGTATTTCGACGACTGGCTCCTTCTGACGCCATTGGAATGGAAGTCTGTGATCATTACAAATATCCTGACAAAGCACCTTGTAGACCTTGGTTTAGAGCATGTTGTCCCAGGCACAGAGCACAGTCTTCCTGGGATTACTCAGACACTGTCCTTCACAGACCACCAGTCAGCAGAGAGTGTGGCAGCCTTTCGAGCATGTCTTAAGCACTTCCAGCTGAAGTGTGACAGTTACTGTGGAGCACATAATGGCGCTGCAGCCCTAGCAACATCCAGCTTTCCTAGGGCATGGGGTGCCCATTGGTGTCATGCTATCCAGAATGATGGTCAGGCAGCGGTGGGATTCAAGGGCAGGTCTGTGAGAGGTTGCCAAGACCTCCAACGGCTCCACATAAATTATCTGGAGCCTTTTGTGTTTCTCAGTGGGCAACATGTTCTTGTGAGAACAGACAAATACCACCACGGTAGTGTAGAACTTCAAGCTATGGCCCTTGACATATGACAGGCATATTTGAAATACATAGGAGGTTCCTTAAAGTGTGATTCAGCGTGAACATTATCCAGAGAGCTACAGCCTCCTCCACCAGGTCCCTTTATGAATATAATTGGAGGGTTTTTGAAGAGTGGTGTTAAATTGTGTGCTTCAAGGGGACAACAGCAAGGCAACACCCTTTTGGATTGGC
>CAAKHG010014937.1:33980-44245 GCA_901007715.1 Dactylopterus volitans | reverse complement strand
CAGTGCGGAGTGGAGCGTCTTTTTTTTCTTTTGGAAACACACAAATCATTTTGTCTGAATGCAACCGGTGGTGAAGATTATAACTTGGCCCCTGAACAAGTGTCGTATGCATTCACTGGCTTTCGACAAATGGGCATAAATGAACAGCTGCGACGAGTCCAGCGCAGGCTGGATCGCACGTGCACAGAGAACGAGTCATGGAAATGGCTTTTGTGATCGGCGAAACGTGAGTAATGCAGAGCTACAAACGAGCATACAAGGTGCGTGAATGAGAGTGTCAACTTTTTAATGGCGATAACTTAAATTACTTGCTTCGATGGTTAACTTTTACAGTATGATATTAGCACTGCTATAAATGAGTGTTAGTGTTAGCAATAGCATTCAATGACAATGGATTCATGACTTGCTTATGGCTTTTCCAGCATCCATGTCTCGTCTTTGGACTGATTACATTGACCAACATGGCAGCATCCTATTCATTTACTGTAGTGCGCTTAACGCCGTCTCTCAGGTGTTTCCGCCGTGGACCGCTTGATCATTTGTGAGTGAGAGGGAGCAGAGTCACGTCTGAACCAACACATTTCGTCAGTCTGTTAATTATTTTTTACCTTAAAAAAAAAAAAATTGTGCTATTACAACAGCTGGCTATAGTGTCTTTTAAGTAAAGCTGCAGAGATTTTTTCCCTTCACACTTTTGTCCCAAGGTCTCAATTCTTATATTATTCATAAATTAAAAAAAACAAACCAACCAAAAAACAAAAACAAAACGCATGCATATACCACAAATACAAAAACATCAAAATAATTTAAAAACATCATGTGGAAACAAAACTGAGATGCTAAAAGGCTTCGCAGCCCTTGTAAGTGCTTTTTAGTTGGTATTCTCCTTAGTTGTGATGGTGACAAGCTGCTTGGCTGCCTTGGCAATATCATAAGCACATTGGATGACCTGCTGGGTGACCAGCTGCATGTCCGGTCCCGGGCAGCCCTCCGGAGGCACCGCCTTCCTGCACTCGCTCTGAAGCCTGAACGCGCTGGAGGTCAGCAAGCGCAGGGAGCTTCTTACGGTCTCTGAGCGAGGCCTCTGCAGAGGAAGATTAAACATTTGTAAACGGATGGAAAGCTTAAAATATATACACAGTTAAAACAAGCTGCCTTGGGACTCAACGTGGCCTCTTTGCTTTTATCAACTTGTTTTTTTTTCACTGATATATTTTTTCACAGATCAGCTTTTTCTTTTTGAGTAAAGAACTGATCAAAATAAAGGAGAAAACAGTGGCGCAAAATATGAACTTGCACACTTCAATGACTCCTATCTGAACCTTGACATTTGGTCATCTTTGCATTGTGAGGAAATACAAAATTGAGAAATACGCTGATTCATCCATGTGCACTGATCGAGCAAAACATTAAAACCGCTGCACGTTTACCGTAGAATATAATGCAACGGCCCCGCAATTCATTCTCCCTTTAGGAAGAGCTTTGTATGAATTTTGTACTGGGTTAAACTGAGAGGTGTCACAAAACATTCGTCACACTCACGCACATGAGACTGATGACCAAAATATTAGGAACGCCTGTCAGTATAACCCAGTGCAGTTCAGAGGGATCGCAGATGACAGTCCAAATAACATCTTATGTTTGATGGGTGTATAATACTGCACAGGTTTGCTCACCTTGGGAAAGAGGGCAGCCATTTCCGTTACAGCCACATGTATTCTTTCTGAGCAGGGTATGAAGCTGTGAGGGGAAGAGCAACCATTAGTCCAGCATTTTCACCCCACGTTCACACTGTTCTCAAAATTCCGTACAAAGTGTTTTTCTACTCACAATAAGAATTATTTTTTTTCATTGTAGCCAGAAACATGCAATTTAATTTACAAATACAGAACTACATGGCATTCACAACACACCATGCATCCTCGTCAATGTCGTGTTAAATTCATGCTGTTCCAACTGTCCAGCAATATGAATGCACACATTTGAGCACTCCTTAAGTAGAAAGACTTTTTTTATTCTATAACACATTTTTGCTATTTAAAAAAAACACATAGCTACAACATGTTAAACATCAGATGCATGGTTAACTATTTATCAAATGCAGATCACTACGCTGATGTAACTTTTCATCAATAGAAGCAAGATAGTCAGCATTTGGAAAAAAAAAATCCAAGTTGAGTACATTCAGTTGCAAATCCAAAAAAATGCAGCTTATTAGTGGGTCACAGAGAGGATGAGGGGGAAGACAGAAGCTGTGTGAGGGAGAGGAGAGTAAAACTGTGCCTGGGAGGCAGGGACAGAGGCCAGAGTACCAGGAGGAGGGGTCAGGGGACCGGAGGCTGAGCGGCTGAAGAGGGGTGGGGGCCTTGTCGGCCCAGGGCACCAGAGTGCTGAAACATCCCAGGCTGTGCCTGAGCCGGCGCACACCTTCACGCTCACATGGTCTGCTCACAGCAGTGAAGAACGAGGATGCCAAAACAACAACATTAATGCCGGAGCAGCGATGCAGAAGAATGAGGAGCAATGTGAAAGGTAACAGACAGGAGAGGAGAAATGATAGAAGATAAACACAAGTAAAACATAATAACTGAGAATGCTGAACGGAAGAGGGACTTCAGGTTTGAAATTGAAGCAGGGAAATTGGAAGTTTTAAAAAAAAAAGATGCTTGACTGATGGGGCGGAGGGGAATCAGGAGTCATCATTCTGACCTGTCGTGTTTGTTCTCCTGAGCAGCTCGCAGAAGCTCCTGGATGTTCTTTGTGATCTGCTCGGTTTTGCGGATGACGTCCTCGGTGCTGGGAAGCCCGGGGTCTGACTCCATCTCCAGGTCATCCAGCTCGGGGATGGAGCTGCCCTCCCCCAGCCACCCGCTGCTCCTCAGCCTCCCTCTCCTGCACAGACTGCAGAGGGGAGATCCAGACGCGGTGGCGTTTACTGCCTTTAGCAAACAACTGCTTCCTGTTTTATTCTGTGGACAACCAGTCACAACCATTGTGTGGAGAGGAAACTCCTGCCTTACCCCGACTCCTCCATCTCAGGCTCATTGAAAGTATTGTCATAGTCACTTTCCGGCATGCTGCTCTGCTTCTCTAACTTTGAGGCCTGGAGGGAAGACAATTTTTCAAAGGTGATGACATCCCCGAGGCCACTGATCATACAACCAGAAACACGTGGCGAAGGTATACTGCAGGTTCAGTGCTGCAAGTTAAAAACCACAGCAACAATCAAACTCACCTGCACGGGGAACAAACAGTGTGCAAGTTCCCCGACAACAGCGTGTCAACATCAAGAACGGCAAAACAAATTAAAAGTAATGCAGATGACCATGAAACAAGCGAATAAAGCTGTGTAGCAAAAGCACAGAATCTTATGCGATTATTGGTTAGTGAGATCAGATCGTGTGCACAAATCCGTCTGAGGTGATTGCAGAACCTGACCCGCATTTTGGGCCAAGTGTTGGATCATTTGATCGCCGTCAAAAGTAGGCTGATAATGGCATATCAAAACATCTGAGCTCCTAAAGCAACCGACGAAAATACGGAACACTCAGCAGCATCTGTGGAAAGCAGCAAAGTCTACATCTTTATTCAATTATGTTTGCAATATGCCAGAGCAAATAAGCCAGTAACACTTGGCCAGAAACATCGGGGATCACAAATGATTTTTGGATTACGCTCGCGCCATGACACACAAGCATTACTCATTCTCCTAACTTAAGGGAAATAGACCCCTGAGAGCGAAGGGATGGGAAGTCTGGCTTAAGATGACTTCATAAAAATCGCACACTACACGGAATATTAAAAAGCACACCATGACCCGAGATGTAACTGAAGCTCGCATCAGAACTGTTCCGCACAGTCAAGACTTGAAGCTGCATTTACAAACAGGAAAACTGCCGTTTGTAGCCTTCAAATTTAATTTTTTTTTTAAAAAAAAAAGCTCAAAAACAAAAATCCATCTCGTGCATAAAAAAAAAAAAAATGCAACGCAGCTCACACAGCTGCAGGAAATGCGATCAGCCCACGCGTGTTTAGAAAAGTTCAGATCAATCTCTCTAGGCTTAATTAGAACAGCGTTTGGTTATTGGAGGAAGTGAGAGCATGCTGTTGAAAGTTCACTGTGCAAAATGGCCTCATGTTAGAGTAAAAAAAAAAAACCCGTTTTCACTAAAGTGAACATATGCTGTACATTACAATTGACAAATTAGTGCACCTTTTCACGGAGAGATGGCTGGTTTCTAAAAAAAATATATATGTATGTATTCTGCACACATCAGCCGTCACGCAGACGTCTTGGGCGAGGAGAGAAAAGCGTTAAAATCAGCAGGTGACACATCGCCAGTGCGGCTCTCTGCTCAGTGTTCAGACAGAGGTTTCACATTTGCAAAAAAAAACCAAAAAAAAAAAAACCCACAGCTAAGATTTGTTCAGCCGCGCAGTGCTGCTGCTGATGACGCCGGCGAAGGCGGGTGTCTGACGGTGAGGGCGATTGGTGGGGGAGGTGGGTGGCGGCTCATGCAGCGGGGCAGAGAGAGAGAGAGGCGATGGGAGGAAGGAGAGCAAATGGGGGAGGAAGAGGTGGTTCAAGGCACCCTGCGGCTTTGCTGCGTCCCACAAGGTGCGGACCGAGTGGAGGGCGTACTTAACCTTTTGAGCACTTTCATCCTTCGACCAAGACAGGGTGGATGGAAATGAGGGGAGGGATGAAGAGGTGGTCACAAAAGCGCCCCTTTCCGTCTAAAGACAGGGTTTAGAATCACACTTTAAGGAGGACAGTTTTTCTTCAACTTGAAAGCTTATGAAAACGCGAGAAAACTGCGACGAGATGAGCTTGTTGCGTTTTTTTTTTTTTTTTGGGCCGCAGGTCTCTTGAAGACTAAAGAAGTCACTCAAGCATGAAACGCCGCCATTTTCTTGTGCAGCACAAAATGGGGTTAAATGGAATCTGTGCCATTACAAATACGATTCGGGATTCAATATTTAATTTGTTAACTTACAACAGCTCGGTCGTTTCAATCAATAGTTCATCCCTTGTGCTCCGAACCACTTCCCTGATGAGCACAGCGTCCTTTAAAAATATGCTAATTGACTAACAATCCAACCGGATTGGCGTCTTCGTTTGAACTTAAATGAGAATCGCAACTGCTGAGAGAACAAGACGATCTTATGAGTGCGTCATGCAGTACAGAACACAGAGATTTTGTATGGTTGTTTTAATGCTTCATCAACATAAAACACAGTACAAACCTTCACAGTATATCACGATAACAGCATCTCCGATTTTTTTTTTTTTTTTTTTTGGTCCGACAGAACAAGCAGCACACCAGTAAACAACAGATGTATGCAGGTTATGGAATTGCATAATGTACCAGAACTGGACAAGATGTGTGCGTGATGTTGACTGGATGTGTCCTGATGCATGTCATTGTGCAGTTTTAAAGACAGTGTCTTTGCACGGGGAAAAAAAAAATGTTTTGCAAATTATTAAAAAAGGGGGAAAAAAATATAGAGAAGGCGGGTTTGCGGAAAGGGTGAAGACATGAGGGAAAAGAGGAGGAAAGAGGGCAGTGGAGAGGAAACGGCAGAGGAATGCAGGGAACAGGTCTTACTTACATGAGGTGGAAAGGGTTGCAGGGTGGGGATAGCCTCCTCTGGGTAGGGAGTTTCCCCTTTAGGGAGATAGGGCTTCAGGCCCGAGCCGGTCTCATACATAGACATGGGCCGACTGGCCCGCGCAGACTGCCGGCGTTTCAGGGCTGAGGGGCTGCAGGGGTCGGGGTAGTCTGAACCGCTGGGGATCTGATAGATATTGGTTGTGACCTGCCGCCTGAGAGAGGTGTTCTCGCTTTGCAGAGATTGCAGCTGGAAGAGACGGTCAGCAATACACTAAGAGGTGCTCTCAGCAAAGCAAGCTGCTCTGTTTGTTTGTTTGTTTTTTTTATCTTTACAGCATACCATTTCAGATTTGATCTCATCGTTTCTCTGTGTATTCACACACTTCGGCTACTGTCAGCATGCATTAAGTCGTTTATTCCGCCGTGGTTTTTACACCGGCAGGAACAAAGACGTCAGCAATTTTTTTTTTAAAACGCAGCCTTTGATTTGGTTATTCCCATGATATGCGCGAGTTCAGTCGACATTTGAATTTTTCCCGCCAACGAAACATGTCACCAATTTGAAAAAAACCTGAAGCTGCTCCGGTAACAGCGTTTTACAGAGTGATTTGTGCCATTAGGGGGAGGTCAGACAGATGTTTCAGAGTACTTGGCAGTTAAAAACATTCATGACCATCCACGAGTTTACTTATGGACCAGCTCCAGACTGTTTCTTGATGACATCTGAACCGCTTAATCGCTGGCGTATCATGGGAGGTGTTGTCTGATTCTTTCGGTTACAGAAGGCAAAGCAGGTGTTAAGCAAGCAAAAGACTGCGGCATAGATAAGCAACACAGGTGCAGGTCAAAGTCGAAGATGCAGCTACAGTATAGAAAGATTTGAAAATTATGACAGCATTAGAGGCATTGAAGAATTCGCAAAATCTTGGGAGATTTTGCCAGAGATATAATAGTTTGGGTGAAGAGAATGAGCCTCAATTGATGAATTTACCTGCACGTAATGCAGAGAAAATGGGAGATATTGTGCTCTGCTCTGGAAGGCACGGTAGGTATGACTGTAAAGCTGCAGTGTGCATCACTAAGCTGACCAGATTAGATTCTATTTTATGTTGACGATTACTTTGAAATAGAGAGTGATTCTTTTTTTTTTTTTGGTTTTGTTTTTGGAACTGTATTCACGACATTGCATATGCCTGTTCTTTGAAGTCGTCCTTTTTACATTACCACATGATCAAACATCACACCTCCATCTCAATGCGTCTTTGCTGAGGATGTTTCACCATAAGCTACGATAACACTCGCGTTGCAAAATCGCACAATATCATATGTCTACTGCACGAGTCACAATGACCAAAATGTTCAGGAGTCAAATGACCTGCAGACTCTTTCAAACCACCAAAGTAAAAAGTATTTAAACAAAAGAAACAGAACTCCCTGAAAGGTGATATATATATATTTTTTTTTTTTTCAAAAAAAGTCAACTCTGCGGCCAGAACTGATCAGTTTTGGTTTGTTGAGATATAAATGACTAAACTGAGGCAAAGATCTAGAATCTTAAACCTCTGTAGGCAAAGCCATCTACTAAATTTCTATAAAAAAATAAATTTTCAATGAAATGTGACCACTTAAAAAAACAACAACAACAAAAAAAAACATGACAAACAAATCCACATGTACTAAATATCCATGAGCACACAGTATATGTGATGAAGCAAGGCACACACATACAAATTAAGTTAGTCATTATCTACTATGAAGGAATAATAATAAAAAAAAAACCACTACCAATTACAACATGCATTTTCTTAAAACATGCTTGTTAGTAACATGTGACAGCATAGCCTTTACTCTGATTAATTACACAGAAAGGGTGACTAAACTGTTTTTTTTTTGGTTATGGGCTGGAGTGAGGGTGCATTTCTTCTTCTCGAATCCAGAAAAAATAAAAATAAAAATAAAAAAAATAAAACCCTCCAGCTGACATTTTAAAGCTCTAGAAGTAAACATGCTGGCCAAAACAGAGGGTGGACCAGCAGGGTGTTGCAGCAGCCTTATCTTGCAACAGAGCGTTCCTGTTCAGGTAGTTTAAGAGGCTACAGGCTGGGCCCTCACGCCAGAGAGCGATCACACTGGGCAGGAGAAGAGCTCTGCTGACCGCTGTGGCCCCCCCTCAGTCCGGCCCCCGGTGTTAGTGATCTTATTGGTGGAGCGCGGAGGATACCTTTTTCTGCATCAGCCGCAGCTCGTCGCTCAGGTTGCTGTTGGCTTTCATGAGATGCTGGATCTTGGCCTCGGAGGCGGAGAGCGCGTTCTTCACCTCCAGGTATTCTTGCATAGTGATGGGGCCGTCGGAGAGGTCGGAGTCCAGGCTCTGTCGGAGGGAGGCGGTATTAGCAAAATGGCGGAGGGCACAGCAGCTGTTGAGATTGCGAGTCACCAGCCATTTTCAAATCAGGAGAGCCGATGTGTGTTGTGGCAAGGTCTAGATCTGTGGCTGCGTTACCTTGGTCCTGTCTCCTTTGCTTGAGGGCAGCTCTTGATCCGTATCCTCATCAGATGCCACGCTGTCATAGTCGGGCTGGTCGTTGTCCTGGCTGTCGCTACATTGCCTGACAGCTACGCTTTTCAGGATGAGTTCAACATTGTCTGGAATCAGAAAGGGAAACGGGACGCTCCTTAATCGTCATTAAGTGTCCAGTGCCAGTAAGATCTTGGAATAAAGCCACAGTGGGGAAGTTACCTTTAGGACTGGCTACAGAGTTCCCTTGTTGCCTGCGCTTAGCATCACTGAGTATGTCAATCACGAGAGTCGCAAATTCGTGTGCGTTGAATCTTGCAAGCTTCTGACGTCCCTAAATAAATTTAAAAAAAATGAAAAGGCAACCGGGTAAGAATTCAGTGTTACTTCACTATCAACAGAAGTAGAGAAATGGAAGCGCTGGTTTCCATGTCACGCCAGCTTGCCTGGTTTCGTGTTGATGAATATTCTGGATTCACAGGAAGGAAAGGCACCACAGTCGTCTCGGTCACCAGGGTGCTGTGATTCTGCGTCGCTAACCACACTGCAAATAATGCAAATAACACGAGGTTATCGTTGCCTTGGTCGGAGGTGCTCTAAAGTGTGGGGAGAAACCTACGGCCCAAGCGCCCTCACCTGCGTCAGTCTCTCGTCTGTCCACCTCGTCGTACACGTCCATGGCCAGCTCCTCAAATAAATGGTTGCTGAGCTGCACGGGAGTTCGGAAATTAGGGTCAGACTTTAATCAAGGTTAAGAGGTGGAAAATGTAACCCCCCCGCTCCCCCGGTGCAACAACACTTACAGACTGCAGCTTCTTCTTTGCTGCCTTCGCCAGTTCTGATAAATCTAAACTGCTGCAAACAGAAAGTAGTTCTCATTAACATGCTGCGGAAACATCTGGTCAGTATTAATGAGCACGTCACTTTGTGAAATACTTACATGTTCCTTATCCATCAAAAGACAGCGATAAGAAAAAAAATACATGTTTCATTTATATACATGTGTATTTAAAAAAAATGATCCTTCTAAAATAGCTTTGTCTGGTCCCAAACTTGTTTAGAACATTTCAATTCTCTGCAGAAACTACAGGGCTGGTGGGTGTGTGAACTATCCATCGGGTCTGCTCCCTCTAACACTGATAATAGTGGTTGCGACCGACCCGACAGCGTGTCAGGACAGGCCTCAAAGCAAAGAAAAACCACGACCATAAACAACTGCAACGCCACCTTACTGCACTCACTTTGTGTGGCTGGATTCAAGCTAAACCCCTTAACTAAGGCGGCCTAATTGCTGACAACACCCACGCGCATCGTGTTGACTTGCAGCTTACGCCGTCTTACCTGTCGGCCATTTGCGGAACAATGAAGTGCTGGCCATTCTTATGATCTGAAAAGGAACGACAGGAAAGTTCCGGGTGATTGCCGACGACACCGTCAATACTTGTGGGAAATATAAACGCTTTTTTTTTTGTAAATAAAATCTCATTTAGATCTTATCATATTATCAGTATTTTCAAAGCAAAGCATGTCCATGGGAGGTCACTTTAATCGGAGTTCCTCGGGGTGTTGGAATCACAGAACGTGTTCAAAGTCAAAACTGTTTTATCACGATAAAACTTCTTGAAAAAGCACAGCGAATTACTTTTTTTTTTTTTTATCCACTTTGATTTAATACAAAATCATTTTAACTGCACGGCGTACCTGGTTTTCTCCCACACAGGTAGAATGCCAGTCGATCAGTTAGTTCATACTGAATCTCCACCAGTCTATCTGCCAGGTCATGATGGCCAGCTTCCCTGAGACATGCATTTAAAAATGCCATTTAAAAAAGGTGAAATCATGGGACAATATAATTCAGCGTCGGAATTACAGTCAAGCAGCTGACCTTGCATAGTCGATGGGAGTTTTGCCATTGCTGTCGGGGGCTCCAGGATCTGCCCCATAAACAGTTAATAGTTCAGCCTGAGATACTTGTCCTGCCTTTGCAGCAACATGCAAGGGAGTGTTTCCTTTTTCCTTCAGGAGAGGCAAAGTGGTATGAGCACAAATCCACATAAGAGCCAATGCAAAGATGAAAATTACGATTTTGCAATAAGAAGGGGGGGGGGGGGGTCTTACTGGGTGAAAAAAAT
>CAAKHG010014937.1:9280-33960 GCA_901007715.1 Dactylopterus volitans | reverse complement strand
AAATAAGATAAAAAAAAGGGGGGGGGGGGGGGGGTCTTACTGGGTGAAAAAAATTTGCTTGGGCTCCCAGAGACAACAACCTCAAACAAGTCTCAAGATTCCCGGTGCGTACACTTGAGTGAAGTTGCTGGAATTTAAAACAAACAAACAAACAAACAATGCTATGAGCTTCATATTTGCGACAAAATCCTGCAAAAAACCAGGACGCGGGTTTCATAGCGAGCAGCCGTTGCTCCTCACCTTGCTCAAATCCTTGGCTGTTGAGCTGTCATCCTCCCGGCAAGGCATGCGATGGACAAATGCCAGCATTTGATATTTGGCTTTTATGAACTCTGATTTGTTCGGGCTTACAGGAAAAACACGGAACACAGAGATTCAAACAGAAAGAGAGAAAGCGGGTGAATGAGCTAAGTGGGACCAGCCAATCAGTTTTCAGCGTTTATTGAATGAATATCTAATGGGGGAAAAATGTACTCCACAATTATGCTAAAACAATAATGACTCACTGCAATTTGTCCTGAGGGTTGGCCTTGCGTTTTCCACTCATCACGGATGCAGGGTCCAGAAGGGAGTGCTCCCATATTGAATTTGCACCGTTGCTGTACAACGTCTGAACCATCTAGGGTGAAATGAAAAAAAAGAAACCCGAAGAGCGCGTCTTATTGATTTGGAAAGCAGCATGCTGATTGGCAGCCGGTGGCGCTCTCCCCGAACACTTCATATGTTTGGACAAAAGTAACGCGCCTCAGTCGGATCTGAGCAAAGATGAGAAGCCGGATGTATAAAGATGATCTCAGGCCGTTTTGTCCGGATTTTGCTGAAAGAATCAAAGAGGAGGACGAATTGTTCCAGTTTGGCTCTGTTACCTGCAGCTGCGTAGGGGGCCATGGCGTGTGCGTCAGGTGGCGGACTTGCGAGCTGTGTCTTCCCAGGCTCCGGTGAACGCTGCAGCACTCATCGCAGATCAGCACACCTCTGTTCACCGAGGCCCAGCGAGGTTCTGCGAGCGACAGGAGAACCTTGCTGTTCACATTTCTTACCAGACTACAACTCATTTCAGGTGCAATGTCGGGGGTGACAGAACAATATTTCATTACTTTGCTCTCATGGGTTTAACGCTCGGTGGCTAAATTCTACAGACAGGAGCCTTTGCTGTTGGTAACCTCTCTTTACAAACAATCCCATTATTCCAAACACCCATCTATTTCTCAGCTGCCCGTTCTGGACCTCAGCAAACCCTTAAATGTGGAGTCAAAAATTAAAACACAGATCACTTAAAGGATAAATAAGGCTGTTGATGTAATAAATGTTTGTTGTTATTAAAAATGTAGCAGTGACACGGGGCTCCAATTGTGTCCAAAATTATGGACAGGAATGTGCCAACCCATTTCATTCGGTTATATTTTCTTTCATCACAATAAACTCAGGTATTGTAGTTAATATTGGGTTGATAACAAATACTGGATACGCTTGCGAGCGCGTCAATCATGTGGAAATATGCAATTTCCTCTTGCATGAGAAAATTTTAATTAAAAGCTGTGATGCCCAGATATTTTCGGAAGACTGAGGCTTCTTTCAAAAACGGAATTTTGTATGTTTTCCCACATTTCATTAAGATTTATACTTTCGTTTCATCAGGATGGAAAGATTTAGTGCCATAGACAGGAAACATTAGAGAAAACATAGAATTTCCTCAGTGTTATTCACAAATTCTAGGGTTTGAAGCAGCTGTGAGAATTTTTAGAGGGGACCCACAGACACAACAATATTATCACGACACCCGAGCTATGATACAGAGAACTGTAATTTTCCAATACGCTGAGTTCTGCAAAAACACTCATTAAAATTTATCGTGTTTCTACATCAAGTTATATCCACAAAGAAAAACTCTTTCGGTGCGTGTTTAACCTAATGAGATAAAGTTTTCAGTCTGCTCAAGACACTTTCAATTTTTTTCTTGCTGCACAAGTGTAAAGCAGTCATACAGATCATCAATGCAGTTAATACAACCCTGTCCTAAATAATATTTCATACACTCCGTTTTCAATATTGCCACGGAAAATATCGTGATGCTCTGCTGGACACACGTCCCTGGTTTGAATTCCAAGCTGAAACCACAGGACGGATTATTTACACTAACATAACACCGACAGTGAGCATAACCTGCTTCACATAAGGCGACAGACTGGAGTTTGATTATATTATCATGACTTGCCTAGAGGTTACTTTGAGACAACGCTGTAGACCAACATGGTCGAACAACAAAGAAGACAAAGAAAGAAACGGAAAAATGCATGTAACAATGCACCAGCAGCAACAAATAACAGGCTTTGATGGCCCTTTTTTTTGTTTTACCCCAGATACATGCGAGGGCAGCCATTGTGTAAGAGGGAAGTGAAGACTAGCAGTTAAGACTAGCACTTATAGGCTGAAGCACCTTGGCCATGTTGTGTAGCAATCTGGCCGCTTCCTCATTCACATACTGAAATAAAAGCAACAGACCAACGGCAGCAACGAAACGTTGCGCTGCATCCTCAAGCAACGCCTCTGACCGGCGTGCGCTTATAAGCTACGGGGACCCTTGGTGCCAAAATAAACCTGTCGATTCAACCTTGACACGCTTCATCTTGTGCAAATATCAGGGTCCTGCCGGACACCGACGGCAAAAATGTCAGGATCAGAAATACTTTTGAATTCATATGACCCTCCTCGAGCTCGTGAACAAGAGGCTGGCACCGTGATAGGACAGACTGCAAGCGTCTTAGCAGCAGCTGAGGTACAGCGGGAACAGCTGCAGGGGCTGCTAGGCGGATTCTGGCAACTGGTCCTTGGTTTTAGAGTCACGTCCAAACTACTGTCCATTGAGCCCCGAGTGCTGGCATGTCTCTTTTACCCTTTCCTCAGCAAGTGCTGCTAAATTTAATACCAGATCTTGAAACCCTAAAAATATTCACACCCAACAACTGGTAACAGTGGCATGGAGCGGCCAGTCAGGCCAGCTGCTGTGGAGACCTGGGGGTGGGTGGGGGTTGACAAATTAGAATAACAAGATTAGAGGCAAAATGGTGAAACTAGAGGGGCCACTGTGTTCTATGAATACCTTTATGCCCTTGTTTTGTCTGAAAGAGAAGCAACAGTAAAACAAAAAGCAGAAGAAGCATTCACACTAAACAGCATTGTTCTTTTTATGGAAGTTTTTATGGGTGCATTGCTTGGGCATGCTTTAAGAGACAGAGACAAAATGTTCATCTTTTTAAAAACATCTTCGAAGAGCAACTTTTTTCTAACTTATAAACTTTTTAAAAAGTGTTAAGCTTTCCAGGAAGGCAACTACTTTCCCAGCCAGTAGCACTACTTTGCAACTACTTCTGCAACTTTGAACTCCAGAAACCATCCAACTGTAATGAGGTTCAGCTTTTGAGGGCCATCTATTCTTCCACTAACTTTTTAAGAACTTTCAAACTTTTTCCACAAGTTTTGATGCTTTGATAACTCCGTCGCCACGGCAGCCACGCTTTGATAGATTCTGTGACGTCACACAATTGTGGCATCAAAGAACACTAGATTGTTTACAAAGGACATATTCATTGTTTGAATGAGTTCATCCTTAAATACAAGTAAGTTTGACACCATTGGCGTTGTTCTTTTTTTCTTTACTTTTATCATCACTCTAATCATTTTTAGCACTGCCGCAACGGTTCCATTCAGCTCCCAGCATTCAGACGCATTTTCAGCAGGAAACGCACATTTTCTTTCTGTATATATTCTTTAGTTGCAGTATAGACCGCACTGAGGTACCACAATGGAAAAATAATCTCTGCATTGAGAGCATGCAGTCAATTCACTCTGCATCCTGTTTTGCTTCCTGTGCTTGCTGAAAAACATCACGTCATATTTGTATAAAATGGGACTTCTGAAAGTTCCTCCTCACACAATGCAACTACCGCTTGTTCAGATCCCGCAGTCACCTTTGATTTAAAAGCTTCTTTTTCTTTTGTGTAGCCTTTTTTTTCCCAGTCAGTTCATTCAATAATTCTGCAATAGTTCATTTAGTTAAGTTGCATGTTGCCCAACAAGTGATGTTAAAAACCTCCCTAGTGGGAGACCGTGTATCCACCACGTACCCTGAATGACACAACCACCCAGCTTGTACTTGAAAATGACAGAGAGCAGCTCAGTCCTACGACTTCCTGGGACTAGATTGCATTCTCGGTGAATCATTTTTCATATTTTCTACACGTCAGACGCAGGTTTCACATAGAGAGGGATCTCGTTTTGGTCACGTGTGAAGTCAAAAGCCTTGTTTACTGTACTGAGACACACACAGATGGCCCGATCGTTCAGCGCAAGCAACAAGAGACACATACGGAGCTGCTTCGGGGGTCTGGCTGCGTCCTCGGCACGGCAGCCAAAAACACTCGATGCCTGTCAACAACACAAACAACCTCCCCTGTCATTAGCACACAGCTAATTTTACTGTAACGACGGCAGCGGTGCGGGCGAGCGCCGATAATCTGGTTTAAATCAGAAAGTGTAGCCTGCCCAGGCTTTGGGGCTCCCTGAGGTTGAAGTTAACCACACGTCAGTGGGTAAATAACGGCGACTACCAGCTAGTTTTTAGTTGTTGTTTTTTTTTTTAAGCTTCTTAGTTCGGCTTACCTGGGACACTGCAATCGGCGCAAACTTCAGTGTTTCGCATGCGCTTGGACATTCTCTCGCCCGGAAGAAATGCCTTTTGGAAATTAGCACAGCGTTACGTCCGTTAAGCTAATCATTGATTCCTCTGTGTGTGTGGGGGGGTTGGTGGGGAGGAGGAGGGGTTGCCTTCCGCGTTAGCTAGAGCTAGCTAATGAGAGGCAATCCGAACAATGAGCTGCTACTCCCTTACAGTGGCTACTTTCAAACCATGGTAACGTCGCCCCGCGGCGGGTGGGAGACGACGCCGCTCGCCCGCAACTTAGCTGACTTTAGCACCTGACTAACTAGCGAGCCTCCACCCGCGCTCGGTAGGCGACTCGTCGGTCTCCGCCAGCACAGGCAGGCGGGCGGGCAGCAGCGGGCAGGCAGGCAGGCAGGCAGGCGAGGCGGGCGGGCAGCAGCAGCGGGACTTGTCAGCGCTCGAGCCGCTGCGTCCGTGCGCGGCTCATTGGGAACCTGCTCTTCGCCCTCAGCGCTGCCTTGCAGGAAAACTTGTCTTCCGCTCGAATTTCGACACAATGGGCCAAAAAAAAAAAGAAAAGCAGCAGTTTAGTTTGCTAAACGGACGCGTCCGTTTTATTTCCAGTGTTCACTCCGCGCGCGCGGTTTTTTTTCTTCAACTGTGTTTTAAGTACGGCAAATAACTGCTTTGTAAGCAGCTCTGCGGTACGCAACTACGCCGCGCCTCTGACGTCGCCCCCCCCGCGCCAACACCCCGAATGGTCGCGTCCGAACCGGAACGGACTATTTTTTTTTTCCTTTCCGTGCTCGGTATCTATCTATGTCGTTCGCAAATTCCTTCGCCGCCGTCCGCCCGCCGCTAGCCGTCGGCGCACGCGAATAAAACCCCGTTTCAGACGAGTTTGGCGGTCGTTTCGAGCCCATTTGTTTCCAGTTCCGGGCGCTCGTTTCCATGTGGGACCCCCCCCCGCCGTCGTTATGTGCCGCTCCTGGCACTTCCTCGTTCGAAAGTTTTATTTTGGGTAAGGCTCGGGAAAAGTTGAACGCGGGCTAGCCAGCCTCCCCCCTCGGTTTTTCGCCGGGTTTTAACGCCGCGGTTGGGACTTGTCTTTCTTTTTATTCCTGCACAGAATGCGGCGTAACTAGCGCCCGGCTAGCCCCGTCCTCCCATGGCCCCGTCTGCGAGACGCTGGCAAGCGCTGCACTGAAGAGGCTCCATTAAAGAGGAAGATGTCCACGGCTAACGTTAGCGACGGCGTCAGGCTGCAGTTTCCCCTGCATTCCGCAGTGTGGGAGAACGATTACAGGAAATTGCAAGAAGAGATCGCCTTGCCGCAGGTTGGTGGAAACGCGTGATATGTTGCATTAAAATAAAAATAAAAAAAAAAACCCGCGCGCGAATGTTTGCTCGTCAGGCGCGAGCTGTTAAAAGCCTCCATCCAGTTCATGTAGGCCGGCCGTGTTGACAGATGCTCCGCAGTGGCTCTCTCGCTCTCTCTCTCACTCACACACACACGCACACACACACGCACACTTGCACGCACAATGTGAAATTGTCCGTCAAGAGTGAGCTCTTCGATGATCAACAGGTTTTGGTTTTGAATTGACGGCGTTTATTCACCGATTTGTCACCCGGTTTCAGTTTCCAATCCCCCAAAAAATCGACTTGAATTTCAAGCACTCGCACACCACGGATGCAGAGTGCAACACAACTGTCAAAGGGAAGGGAGTTTTCCTGTTCAAACTCAGTCAAACATTTGTGGAGAACTGTGCAAATGGCCAATGGTCAAGATTTATTAGCGCAATAAAGAGTGTCGCGATGATCATATCCTCAATAAAAGTCCAGCACGGTATTCCCCACAGACCGTTTGTGGTTAACATGTTCCTGGGCAGTCAAACTGATTATTATTAGAGTTTCGAGAGCACCTCTAATCTCCATTGTCACCGTGGTTTGATTTCCTCCATCAGGGTTTATTATAAGCGATAACGTGTCCTCCTGCGGGGCTATTTCTCTAATGCAGTTGCTGTAAAGTGTTGCTATGTGCACGTGCTTGACGGGTCCTGCATGAGTCACGTGAGGACCAGGCATGATGCTGAGCTTTGTCAGCGAAGCCCACATCATCGCCAGTGATGTAGACTGGGACTGCTTGATATGTCCAACCCAAACCACTAAAAGCCCCCACGGGGCCAACACGGTCATCCGTCCGTTTGTCGTGTATTTGTACCGCGTTTCATACCAATTAGTGGAGCGTGTTAACCAGGCGCCAGGATATTTCCCACCACAAGTCAATCTGAGGTGGTTTGGGATCACCCTTCGGATGACCTCTTCTGATGAGTCTGTCCCTGATTTTTTTTCTCAGAATGACATCGAAGCTGTGGACCCCAGAGGTCGGACACCCCTGCACCTGGCTGTGTCGCTCGGGCACCTGGAGTCTGTGAGGGTCCTTCTGAGACATGGAGCTGCGGTGACTAAAGAGAACGCCAAAAACTGGACAGGTTGGCATTCAAACTGGCTAAAACTGCTGGGATGAATTCCTCCTGGAATTGTCTCGCTGTCTAGGTTTTTGGGGTTTTGCTGAGTCAGTTGATCGCTTTAGCCCTGGCTCTTCCTACGTTGCTTGTTTTTTGTTTTTGTTTTTTTACACAAATGTGGGTTCTGGCATATCTGCATGTTCACTTCTCCTGGTGGCAGTAACAGTCTCATTTTCATTGCCCTTTTCTACACTTGTTGACCTCTTCTTAATGGAGTTGCTGATCAAATGCTGCCGCTTTTAAAAGGTTTAGAGGTTGTTTTCCGCTCTTCTGTCTCTGCGTAGCGCTGCAGGAGGCGGTCAGCACTGGAGATCCGGAGATGGTTCAGTTAGTCCTTCAGCGGAGAGACTACCTCAAAGCCTCCACTGCTCTTGGAGGAGTGCCCGAGCTGCTGTCAAAAATCCGAGAGGTTTTATTTTACACATTCTTCAATGACTTGTCACCCACATCTACTTTTATCTACAAAAATAATAAGAGTTTTGTCTATCTTTTCATCCAAAGTCTCCAGACTTCTATATGGAAATGAAGTGGGAATTCACTAGTTGGAGTAAGTTTTGTCTTGTTTTTTCTCTCAATTTCTATGTATATATTGAAGTGCAGTAGACTGTGTGAAATGGCAATTTATTCTTCATATTTTGGTTATCAGGAATTCGGTTATGCAAAACATGAAGGTTTCTACAACTGAGCGCTAAAATTCTTTTGCCTGCCCAGAGATTTTATCATGTTATGCAGGAAAAACGACATGCCTGCCTCTTGGTGGATGGAATATTTGTTGTGCTTTTGAAATGCATCACATTGGTTTTCCCCTGCGCTGACACGTGTATTTTCTATTGTGGGACATTCATATGCTGTTGCTTCACAGTCCCTCTTCTGTCCCGGGTTTGTCCAAGTGATGTTTGTCGCATTTGGAAAAGTGGCGCCAGCCTGCGTGTGGACGCTACTCTTCTAGGCTTCGAAAACATGACTTGGATCAGGGGGCGCAGAAGTTACATCTTCCGAGGAGATGGTGTGTGTTTGCACTGATTTGAATGTCCTCTGAGCCGTCCGCGTTAGCCCGCGCGTACGTTTCCGCAGGGCGGCTTATGGGCGCGTCACTGACGGGCCGCTTTTCAGATTCCTACGCAGAGTTGATGGAGGTGAACCACGATGACCAAGTGGTGGACACCGAACGCTTCAACATATCCCAAGAAATGGAGGATGTCACTCTAGAGTCAATGCAGCCGGCTGAACAGGAAGTGGCCAAAAGACTGACTACTCCTATTGTCAACACCTACTTGGACACCAAGGATATTGCTTTTGAAAGGCAAGTGTCTCGTCCTCTCCTTCACTTCGCATATTTGTACAAACTCCGCAGTGATAATCGGATCCGGAATACTTCATTTATCCTGGAGGAAATTGTACAGTCACAGTTGCTCCGTGTCAGTGTAGATATAAAGATACAGGAAGGAAGTGCCAAGATAAACACAAAGAATATAACATATATATATATAAAAATATAGAAATGGACACAAAACAAACTACTGAACAATATATAAATAAATCAAATATAAAAACAAATCAATAGAAACTATATTGGGTGGAAACGAAAATTAAAGTACATCTCGCAACAGAGCAGTTTGTAACAGACACAAGCATCGTCAACGTGAGAACTATAGACACGAGTACAGATACAGGATGCGCTGACGTTGTCGTGTGCAAATTATTTCTGCCTGTATTTACTGGAAGAATTATTCAGTCTGATGGGCACAGGCAGGAATGATTTCCTGTGTCGGTCAGTGGTGCATTTGCACTTATCTTGGACAACATTCGCCCCTCCGACGGCGATGTCAGAGAGCCCGGTTCCACCACCATTTCCTCAGCTGACGGCTCTAATGGCCTATTTGCACTCGGTTTGATATGAGGTCTCCCTTTCAATTCATTGGTTCCCTTTCACTAATTTATCACTAGAATCGGCTTTATTGGCCAGGTTTGTACACACCAACAAGGGTCCAGGTTTAACTTTGCTCACACTCTGCAAGAAATTAACATTAAATATTGAAAAAAGTAAACTAAAAAAACTAGAATGGGCACAAGTCTTAATGTTACAATTTATAGAGGTCTGGACTAGTGCATCCTTTTCCACTGGAAAAAATATTCCATCCAATACATGACGGAACATCTAAGCATATAAAATGCAATAAAAAGAGCAAGATAAAGTTATAACACATGCCAAGAATTAGGAGACCAGGTGTGTTGATCATAAAGTAATTCGCATGATAAGTTATTTCTGTTCGCAGCTAGTCAGCATTTAAAACAGGAGCATTTGGCAAACGGTTATGTTTTTTTGTTTGTTTTTTTACGTTTTTTGACATGGTCGTCTTTGATACAGCAACAGGCGACATTTTCACGCATCAAAAACAGGTGTGGCTGATTACAGTGGCGGATGCATTCACTACAGGTGTTTAGTGCCGTATTCACCGGAATACAAATGAGTCTTTGTCATAGTGACGGTTGGGATTTTTTTTTCCCTCCACTAAGTCTGTTTAAAAAACAAAAAAGAGGTTATTTTACAAAAGCTGCCTTCATTGAAGATCCTTGGCTATCTAAATGTAATAAAGGAAATCCGACGCTGCTCAAGGCTACATACAGTGTCACCTCGTGTTCAGCCTGTATTGTTGTGTTGCCTCGTCAGTGAAGTTCAAATTATTTTATAAATGAAAGATATCATTCCTCCACAGGAACAAGTCTGGGATTTGGGGCTGGAGGACCGACAAAACGGAGGCAGTTAATGGATTTGAAGCAAAGGTTCAGAGAAGTTATACATTTCCTATTATTTCTAACCAGTGCCTATTAATTGCAAAAACTTCAGAGACTTGACAGTTGTGTGTGACAATAAGCACTGCTTGTTTTCCCTCAGGTTTTCAGCGTCAACAATGTAAATGTGGTCATCAGGACGAGGACCGAGCATCTCACAGATGAGGAGAAAGCTCGGATAAAAAGTGGGTGGAGGGCTGCCTGCTCCTGTCACTCTCCTACACTTTAACACGCGTACGATGTTGTATATGTATCGCACGAAACCAACCGCGGACGTCAGAGCGCTGAATGTCGACTTGTGTGTTTGAAAGGTGAGAGGAACATCCTGGAGTCTCTGCTGGGGACCGTGGAGCAGCACATAAGCGCACAAGGGGTAAAAGCACGCTCTCACCGGTGACACGAAAGATCACGCGTTGCCTTCCTGTCAGCCAATGTGACCAGCGCTTGCTTTTGTAGGACCTGACCCTTGAATATGCAACTGCCACCAACCCCACTGCCATCACTCCGGAGGAATATTTTGATCCCGAATTCGAGCTGGGGAACAGGGACGTCGGCCGACCTATTGAGCTGAGCATCCGAACACAGAAGTAAGGAACCAATCTTTTATAGAGATAGAAACCCCGGCCTTTGTTTTCCAGAGTCGTGCGTATTCTGTCAGTCATATCGAGAGACTGGATTTTGTGTTCATTTAATCCCCCCCCCCCCCCCCGCAGGTTCAAGGGGACGCTGTGGATGAGCGAAGAACACCCCCTGTCCCTGGTGGAGCAGGTGACGCCGATAATCGACCTCATGGCACGGACCAGTTCCCACTTTGCGCGGCTACGGGATTTTGTCGCCCTGAAATTTCCTCCTGGATTTCCTGTTAAAATTGGTGTGTGTGTGTGTCATTCCCGTGAGGGTTTCTTTTCTTTATTTTTTTCTTTTTAAGAGCGACTGCTCTTTTAATCTGCGCAAAGAGTAACACGGTGGTTCCCCCTTCTGTAGTCTGCTTTTAGAATATCTGATCTATCTTGCAGAGATCCCCCTGTTTCACGTGCTGAATGCCAGGATTACTTTTGGTAACGTCAATAAATGCAGCACCGAGGGGGAGGCGATCCCGACACCAGCAGCCACGCCAACGTCTTCAGAAGAAAATGACGTAGCCGCGGGTACGTGGGTGCAGCCGGCTCCACGGCCCAACGATTCTTCTAGATAGAGATAGAAAGTCGGCGTTTGTCATTTCATAACTGTGCCTCTCTTGGTTTGTCGTTCATCCAGCAACGCCGCCATTTCAGGTCTGCCCGTCAGTGTTCGAGGTGCCCGCCAACTACCACCGTCGAGGCGGCAGCCGTCACACGCCCGTGTCCAGCAACGACGAGGAGCTTCTGCAGTACGCCATCCACCAGAGCCTCCTGGAGTCCCGCAGGGTCCCAGGCCAGGTCAGAAGCGAGCGGCAAACACGGCTCGGCTCCCAAGAATATACGCTGATGTCGTTTCCCCACCTTCGCAGTTTGGCCTGTGCATTCGTGTCCTTTTAATGCCTCTCGTGTTCCTGTCGCCGTAGGAGACGATCTGGGATGATGCAGACAGGGAATTCAGCGAGGTGACGCCCAGCAGCCAGAGCGACAGGTAGGTCCGATGATTACATGAGGTGAAATGAATGTTTGCAGCAACTCACTACTGAGGATTTTAGATGTGTTTACATTCACCTTTTTGTATGTGTGTTGACATTTCTCCACTACGTCATTCTAGGAGTATCCCAGAGGGGGTGCTAGTGGAATATGGAGACACCTCCAGCCCGGCCAGCTCCTTCTCTGCCTCAAGCCCGGACTCGGACCTCCACCTGGCCATGGAGCTCTCCGCTCGGGCTCAAGAGCAAGAGGAGAAGCTGAGGAAGCAGGAGGAAGAGGAGCTAGAAATGATTTTGCAGCTGTCTCTCACCGAGAAGTGAAAGGATTAAGAGGGAATAATAATAATAATAATAATGATAATAATAATAATACAACTTTTCCAGACGCAGAACAACCACCACACCTCAATTTTCCTCCCCAGCCACTGTTGTCATCTATGCAATCGCAGATTGTTTTCTCCGTAACAGGTCATTCTCGCACAGGCAATATCCACCTCTAAGTATCCAACGTTTGAAAACAGGTATTTTTGGTAAAAGTTCCTTTTATACGTTTTCATCCCCACTTAGTTTGTATCCGTCAAGCTGGATTTCTGGACTCTTTGGGGGCGGGGGGAATTCTTGGAGAGGTTTACTTTTTATTTATTTTCTTCCAGCTGAGAGTAACTTGAGTTCATCATATCTTAGTCTGGAGTGGGTAAAGCCGGTGTAATTTAAGGTTCTATGAACAGAAGCTGACTACTTGAGGTGACTTCATACAGTATTGCCACTCATATCTGTCAATTTAGGTCCAGAGCACTGTTTTAACGTTTTGTGTTTTTTGTTTTTGTTTTTTTTCTCCTCCTGGTTCATCTCATCTCAGACCTTGTTTGGATCTGAAATGAAAATGCCTTGCAGGATAGAAAAACTACCAGAGCTCTGGACCTGGTGGGTCAGGTTTTGAGTGGACGGTGAGGTTCTCCCCAGAGTCACCTTGTTGAGGACTACGAAGAGTTGGACTGTACAAGCCATTCCAAGGCTCACTGAGTAACAAACATCTCAGGGTTCCAGTTTTACACAGCGCCCTTCGGTTTGCAATTTGGTTGGTTAATCGGCTGTCACAGACGATTGGAAATTGTAGCCTGGTGAATATTTCTCCGCTAGACAATGGTACTCGCACACATATCACTCTATTCCACACCAATATTACTTCAGAAGTCTGGGTGCTTTAATTAATTGATTCAAAAGGTCGTGTTTCTTGCTCTTTTCTGAAAGAGTAAAACAAAAAAACATGTTGCTGTCTTAAGATTGAAATCCGCCGCGTGTTAACTGCTGCAAATGTGTTTTGTAGTCAAACCGTTTTCTTCGCTTTTATAACGGAGAATGTTTTGTTTTTCTTTTTCTTTTCTTTCTTTTTGACAACTGTACCCGCGCGACTCGGAGCGTCTTCGCCTCCCGCCAAACACACGCAGTGTCAGAGACCGCTCTGTCTGTGGATGCAAAGCCATCACGCAACCCTTTGACGCAGTCGCACGACGCAGTGCGGCGGAGACAATTCTCCATATTTCTAAAGGCAGCCTGTCCTCACACTCAGCCTTTTGTAGCCACAAACAACTCTAGACCTCTGAGCAGCGGAAGGGAGCACAGGCCCGGTGATTTAAGCACGCCCGCCATTATGCAGGATTTTATTTTTCTATTCAGCATGTGCCAACAAGGTTGCTTCCCTCTGCTTAGTGGATAGTGGAGCTGACAAGTTGTACTTTTTTTTTTTTTTTTTTGCCACTCAGGCTAAACTTTAACTTTAAAAAAAAAAAAAAAATTCTAATTCTGGAAGCAAGATGAAGAGGTAATGCTTGCATCAGGCTGATGCTGAGTAGCGCTTTAACCACTGTAGTTATTTCACTGACAGCCAACCACTTATCCAAGGTCCCTCCGCGTCGCTCGGCCTGATGTTGAGGGACTTGCGCTGAACAACCACTCAACAAGCGAACAAGACGCCAAACCGCTCATCAGACGCGTTTTGGAGAAAGGCTGGCTTCGGGTTAATTTAATGGAGATCTTTGAAATGCACCATTGGAGCTGCAAAGGTTTTTTTTGCTTTGGGGGTTTTTGTCTTTTAAATATAAACGACAAAAAATGTAAGAAAATGTCAATTTAAATATGTTGTTTCTACAGAAATAAAAAAAAGCACTTTATTTCCATGTAGACCACAGGCATGATTTAGTTTGTGTGCTTCGTGCGAGGTCGTGCTGATGCGGTCAGCCATCTGCGTTTGGGTTAGCGGCTGAATGGGGTCCAGGCCATTCCGGTCACAACGTCTGCACTGTGCAGGACACACGGCTACCGGAACACTCTGCAGCCATCAATAGGTATTGCGTTATGGAAAGTGAGACGGGAAAGGTCGCCATTTTCCACGGGGCTTTCGATTTTGTCCAAATCTTTTGACTTAACCTGCCCACCTTTTCTTTTTTTAATATCTGTGTGTGTGTGTGTGTGTGTGTTCGTTCACTGTTGACTTGAGCTGTAAAAGGCAGAGTGTGACGGGACAAAGTGTTAATATTTTGGCTCCAAAGTGGGGCCTCAAACTAGAACCACTAATATGAGATGGGCTCTAAAATCTTGGGCTGCACCCCTGCTTGGGCCCATATTTTATATCACTAAAGGTGCTGCATTATTTATTTATTTATTTTTGTTCCTGCAGTAAATGTGAGCAATGAAGCAGTTGTACAGGGACACCAGTTTATTCCCATAAAGAAACAAAGCAGATTTCCACGTTTTGGGTTAAAAAAAAAATTGTCCACCAACTTTGTGATCTCACTCTTACCAGTATAACAAGGGTCGATACCCAACTTTTTATTCTCCAAATTAATTTTCAAAACGACGAATGGGACAAAACATAATACAAATATAAACTTCGTAATAAATAAATACAGTTCCACAAAGTTACAAAAAAAATATTCATAGCCTATCACTCCCGTTCAAGTCATTGTTTTCATAGTGAATAACTGTGCAATCAGTTGTACCTGCAACATTTAGCGGGAGTGAATCCTATAAAATACAGGATGTTTGTAAATAACCTGACGTCAGAATGTTCATTGATGCTTTTTTTTTCCACCAGTGTGGCTTCTTTGCAGGTGCGGCCCGGCTCGGCTCGGTCTGGCCTGGCCCGGCCCACGGCAGTTGGTCCAAAACGCAGGTGGGGTTCTGGGCGTCTCCCCTCCGCCGTCACCGCCGGGCCACCGGTTTGTAGACGCACACCGCCATGACGACCATCAGCACCAGCAGCACCGCGAGGACGCTGCCCAGCGTGACTGCGCGGACACACACAAGCACAGCCACGGTCACGGCACGTCAACACGCCGCCCGGCACGGCACGGCACGGCCCCGGGCCCGGCTCCTCCGCCGGGGTGACTGACCCGCGTGTCTTTCTCCGCGGCAGGTGGGTGTCACCCTGGAAAAACGGCAGAACCGACGCGCAAACGAGCCTGCGCGTCACCGCTGACACGAAGGCCTCACACACTCACACACACACACACACACACATCCCGACCCCGAGTCTTACCCAGGTTCTGCTTCTGCAGGACCACGTAGGCCCGCTGGCCCAGGCCGGGGTCCGCGCCGCTCTGGCCGCTCACCAGCAAACCCAGCGACATCACCAGCGCGCCGGGGAGGAGATGCGGCATCCTGGAGGCTGCGGGAGCGACGACGATGGTGGTGGTGGTGATGGTGGTGATGATGATGATGATGATGAGAGTGACGGAGGTCTTCCTCAGAGGGAGCTGGGTCCTAAGGCCGATGGGTTCTGGTAAGGCACCCTGGTCCCAGCGCCTGAGAGCAGCGGCGCTCTGTCACGCCCCCTCGCGTCGTAGCCCGCACGCGCACAGCGCCACGTGCCATCCGGGTTCCGGTGGCGCACAATTTGCCCTGCGTCCGTAAGTCCATACTTCCGCCCTAATGAGTATGCAAAAACAGTATGTGGGATTTTTTTTTACAGTGTGTCCAAATCATTAGCATGTACACGCTAGTGTGCACTATCCATACTCATTCCGGAGAAATTTACGAGTATGGCTTGATGGACACTAGCTAAGCAGAAACTCCCCACAATGCAATGCGGCGATGTTTGGTAGCTAAGGTAGATGGTCAAGAGCGGAGCGGTGCGCGGCTGCGTTGATGGGAGTGGTCACCATGGTAACAACCATGGTGACAACGTTCCCTCCCAACGGCAGGAAGTGCCGTGTGCGCTCCGAGTGGTACGTCCCAATTAATGCGTACGACTGATATTTACTCAAAAGTGTGCTGAACTTAAGTATAATTTTTGAGTATATACTGTTTAGTATGGCATTTCGGACGCAGGGTTGGTGTTGATCCGTCTCCGAGTAACATAATGCGAATATTGTGGATATCAACACAGTCCAGTGGAAATCACCATCAAAGCAAGGGGGGAGGCAGGTTTCCCACACACGAATAAGAAAAATGTTCAGTCTAATGAATTTGTCATTTAAAAGTGTTTATAAGTTGTTATTTAAATGTTTTAGAAACAACCAAACTGTCCTCAGACATTCTTTCTTCCAACATCAAAACATCGAGTTGCCCAGTTCTTCATGACAAAATGCCTGCAGAGCCGATTATTTCCTTTTTCGGGCTCGGCTCCACTTTGTGTGGTTAGTACCAATTATTAAGCAAAACAGATTTGTCAAATCAAGGCTTTCGTCAAATTTTCCCAATCCGCCTGCATGTAAGCAGTTTTATCGCTTGAGCAGACGGTTTACGGTACGTTCCAAAAGCATGCAGCTACTGATATTTTATTACATCTGAGTGTTATAATTGAGGTCTGGTCGAGTTTTAAGGCTAACCTGTGGTTCCGCGTAGCCCACGCTGCAGATCCTGCACCTTCGTGAGAAATTATGTTATACCACTCTCTCCGCCATCGAACCGCCAAGATGCTCGTCGGCCTCAAACTGCGGTTCTGAGTTCGAGCCGGTAAATGTTGAGCAGCTGCGTCGGCTTAATTTCCCTAAACGGGTCTGAAAAGTTGTTAAATCCTCCAACTTGGAAAGTTGGAGCGGAGAAACGGTTGTTGCAGTCTGTGTCACCCTGAGGCGGAGTTCCAATTTCTCGGGAGGCGCATGTCAGGCTGCGGCCTTTGGGCATACAAAACTAAAAATGGGGTTTAAGGAAAAGTTTGTGGCATTTGACAATTGTGGCTAGCAACTGGCGATGGAAGAAGTTTGCTCTGAAGTGTTTCAGTGTTTCTGAAGTCCATGGGAAGTCAGGTGACAGTGGTAGTTAGATGATACTGACTGACTGAGGCTATGTTCACACTGCAGGTCTTAATGCTCGATTCAGATTTGTTTGCTGAGATCCAAAAATGCATTTATTTATTTATTTTGCATGATTGTTCAAATTATAATTTAAATGCGACCGCCACCAGACTCGCGTCGGCGTGTGCGTATTCATTTTGAAGTTGTTGTCCAGTCGGAGCCGACAAAAATTATGACCAAGTGATAAAGGGGAAGAGGAAGATGAAGAAAAAAAAAGAGAGGACAGACTTTAAATTCTTTTGCGGAGCTGCGGCCGCTTAAATCCAGTGTTTAGGGTTTGATCCGGCCGTGATGCCCCACCTCCTCCGGCGCCGAATTGTGACGTCTGTCTCGCTTCAATGACGTAAAAGTCGGATGACCTATGACACGACGGTTGAGGCTGAGGTCGCTCTGAAAAAACATCAGATATGTATCCAATTTAGGAGCACACATGAAAGTGGCCTGGATCTGATTTGGGGGGAAAAAAAAGGATTTGTGATTTGTGCTGTTTAGACTAGCATTCAAAAAATCAAGTATGGGTCAAATATGCGCAAAAAAAAGGTCACATTTGGGCCACTTTCTCCGGCAATGTCAAACTATATCCATTCTCCACATCTGCACGTTTTTCAATGTCCCCCACATCCATGTTGTCCGCAGCCATCCATGTTCACGCTCGTTTGGAGGTGTAATGCTCTCGGAAGCAGCTCCCGGTGGACAAACGGAGGTAACAACAGGACGTTCGTTCATCAGACACAGGTTTGAACCCCATGTGAAACTTATTGCTGCACCGTATTTCTGACCTGTTTATATCAGATTGAGTCTTTAGAATTAATTTCAGGTTGTTTTGGGTTTGTTTGTTTTTTGTCACAGTTTGGTTTGATCAAGGCAACAGAACTCCTCGGCTAAGTTTAGGAGAAGATCATGGTTTGGTCAGCTTGGGAATGCTCGTGACTCAGCAGGGTGAGGGGCTCCAGGAAGACAGTCTGCAAGAAATCTTTAAGGGCAAAATCCCCCCCTACACTCGAGCTGAAATGGTAGGTCACAACTCGGTTAGTCAAATAACAAAAAAAAAAATCTATTTTGACAAGCAGCGGAGTATTTATTTTTAGAATTTGACTTTGGAAGATCTGTCCTTTTTTATATCTAAGCAAAAATTGATCCTGTATCCAGTTTTTACGGTGAGTGTTATTTGTGCTCTTGCCTCCCGGTGTCATGCGGACCTTTTCACACTAAAACGCTGTAAAATATGCCACGTTAGTAGAGTTTATGCCAACGTTTATCAAAAGTTAGGTGCCTGGGAAAGAAGGAAAAAAAAAAAGAAAGCATCAGCAGCCTATCTAATGTGAATATTTGTTCTCTCAGTCCCCAGCTCATTCATTCCGCTCTCCACTTTTAAAAATTCATCACAACCAGTAGCCCGAGATTGTTGCACTTGCTTCTAGCCATTTACTTATAGCATATCTGTAATTACTGTACACATTATTTTCTTTAGCACTGCATGGTGTAAAATTGTTTGGTTTCTTTCCGATGTACCTTCTTGTACCTGCCTGTTATGCTCATTGAAAATGAGAACTGGCTCTCAATTGACTCACCTGGATGAATAAAGGTTAAATAATATTTCAAAAGAACTTAAATTGTTTGAGTTTTGAGAGTTATGTTCGACCAAAAAAAAAAAGGGCCTCCACGTCAACTTTGCTTTACGAAGGATTTTTTTTTTTCTCTGACATATCACACCAGATGATTAGTCGACTGAGCGTGAGAACGGTTGGCAGATTAATTGATAATTAAAGAATAAATCGACAGCAGATGTTGACAGTACCGGAAATGTAGCTCCCAACGTGCCATCGGTGGTCCTCCTGCAGATGTGACAGCAGCGGAACTCTCGACTGACTGACTGGTGTTGGCAGGTATGAAATCGCTTCTCTTACTGGAAACCAACACCAAGAGTGAGGCCTCCATCACGTTTCTCATTTTTGAAATGTCAAAGAGCAATGAAGAATAGATATAAAGGTCAACCTCCTTGGGGTTATATCCTTATATAATTACTTTGCATGACTGATGTATATGGCCTTTACCTTCACCCTCTATAGAAGTCGTGTGTGCGTGCGAGTGTGTGTGGTTGTGCACAGCATTACGAACACTTAAAGCTCTTAATTGTATGCCAGAGAAGCTTAATGAGCATCGGGAAATGTCACTCACGCTGGTCTGAAATGAAAACTGGAGGCTTCCTGGATAAATTCGTCACAACAAGGAAACATTTCATAATTGCACGGAGTCAAAGATCCTGTTTTGATAGGATCTCTGGAGGCATCTCAGCTTTCGTTGTTGCTTGATTGGGTCAGAACGGACACAAGCATAAAAGCTTAATAAGACAATGCACCCTGCTTGTTGCTGTGAAATTCATATCATTGATGTGATTCCGAGTTTCGTTCATCAGTCGATTGTCATGTCGCTTGATACAACAGAGCATCGCGGTGCAGCTCCTTGATGTGTCATGACACCGCAGCAGGTCAAATTATATTTTTTACCATCACATGCAAAACTGGAATATTCATAAGAATAAGTGCAAACATCAACATTTTGCAGGTTTATTTGACGTGAAACAAAATATCTGGCCCCCGTCCACAGACTCTCATGGATTTGATCATAAACAAATATTTTTCTTTGGTGAAATACTACTTTTCAGAAAAGACTTAAAATACCCTTTACTCAATTGGAAAATGATAAAGAGACCTTACTTTAACCAATATTACTTTGCATGCAGATGATTTTTTTTTGTTTCCTCACAATGTTCATCAAAGTTTTCCAACTCTTTGCACTGATTTTGGGTGCTATGTACCAAATCTTATATTACTATACACCGATCAGACATAACATTAAAACCACTTTATGTGTACCATAGAATATAATGCAACAGTCCTGCAATGAATTCACCTTTCAGGAGGAGTTTTATGTTGATTTTTTTTTTTTTTTACTGATTGTGTTTGAGAAAAGTGTTGATATATTTCAATATTTGTTATTGGGACCGTATAGGTGAGGTGTCCCCAATATCTCATACCACTTTTATGCATTAGGGCAGGAGTCCCCAAACTTTTTCCTATGAAGGCCACATAGCTTTTCCCTTCTCTGATGGGCGGCTGGGGTCAGTTTATAACAGAAAAAGTGTGACCATCGCAGGGGTGCCTAAACGTGAAAATTTATTTTTTTTTCCAGAAAGCCACACATAACAAAATAACCCTTTTCCGGGTTTTTCACTGGAAAAAAAGTCAGGGAATAAATAACACTATTAATGAAATAAATAATAACCAAATACCCCTCTCACAGAAAAAAAAGACAGGAAATAAACAATAACACTATTTATTTAAAAAATAATTAACCCCCTAAAAATGGGTGGTTCGTTATTTTTGTCACGCACTGTATATGAAAAAAAAGTCAAACTGCGTCTCTGGTATTGTTCAGGGGGCCGGGCCAAATGTGGAGGTGGGCCGTATCCGGCCCGCGGGCCATAGTTTGGGGACCACTGCATTAGGGTGACAAAATATTTGGGACACCACTCAGTATAATCCAGTACTGTTCAACTGTGTCACAAAGTGCAGTCCCAATAACAATAACTGAAATGAGTCGACACCTCTCTCAAACAGATTCAACAAAAAAATCAAAAATGGAACTCCTCCTGAAGAGAGAATTCATTGCAGGGCTGTTGTATTATATTCTATGGTAAACATGAAGTGGTTTTAACGTTATGGCCGATCTGTGTATGAGTACAGTGCAATCAAAGGTAAAACAAGCAGACATCTATGTTATGTGTGCTTTCGGCTGCTCTTTGCAAAATAAATAAAAAAAACCTGCCCGGAAACGTGAATCGTGAAATAATTATGAACGGTTGAGTTCAAAAAAAAAAAAAAAAAAAAAAGTTCCTGCAAAGCCACTGTAGCCCAATAGGTCGGGGGCAAACGGATGCACAGCAGCTGATTCATTCACAACATATACGGTCTTTGCGTGGCCTTTTTTTTAATGTTTTTTTTTCCCTTCTAAAAAGCTGTGTGTGTCAGGTGGAGGAGAAACTGTCTATTTAGCAGCGCCTCTTTTATGTGTCTTGCGCGCTTTGCCTGTTGTCGACTTCAATGGCCGTCACTGACACAAAGGGCCTTTGATCTGCGGGGCCGGCGGCTCAAAATGGGGACTCGCGTGTTCCGAAACCACTTTACGCTCTCCTATATGTTCATACCTGTCGTCCTTGAAGTAGTCGGGAGCCTGGTGTACTCAGGAATAAATCATTCGAATGAGTAAATAACTGAGCGGGGCAGTTTACTGGCAATCATTTGTGTGTGTGTGTTGATGGGAATCATTTGTGTGTGTGTGTTTTTTTTTGTTGTTGTTGTTTTGTTTTGTTTTTGACGAACTACGTTATTAGGAACCCGCCCGCCCAACCCACTAAGACGTAAATCGTTAAATTCTAAGGTGACGCTTCGGTTTGAGGTTAAGGTTAGGACGAGGGTTAGGGCTGAGTCTGGTGAGGAGAGCGTTTGAAGGTGGGGGGGCCGCTCCGCTCCCTCATACGTTGATGGATTCTGGACATTGCAAATGAGCTTCTTAATTAGAATATCTAATAGAGCTGCTTGCTGCAGCAGCCGTCAGCCATCACAAAGACATAACAATCACAATGGGGATTCACAAGAGCAAAATCTCTCATGTGCTCTCCCACATGTTAATAATTTTCTCCCTCTTTTATCAGGAACAGTGGAATTAAAACCGCATAATGTTTTATGTGTTTACTGGAGCGATGTTCGTATTATACTGTAGGAATGAAAAACAGTGCAAAGATGGAATTTATACTATCATCAGTTTATAGACAATTTTACTAATAGAGACACCAGGTTGAAGAGGACTTAAGTCACACAGCAATCATCACTTACTCACATTATTCTCTGAATAAAAAGACCATACAGTATAAAGCGCTTTTAGATAGTTAACACATGCGACTATTATACTATATATCTGCAAAAAAAAAAAAAAAGTTTGAACAGTCTTCGATTCGAGAGTCAAAATATCATCTGGAGAGGCACAATATCAATACGACCTTTACACATTTTGTACATGTAGTGTAATATTTAGGCAGATTAAGGCAAAAGAGGCTGTCTGGAGTTAACTGAAGTGATCAGACAAAAACCCATAAATTCATTTTTCAGTCATTTTAAAGACTCTTAAGTTACATAAAGTCAATTGCTTGTCGTCTATTTGTTCAGGTTTACAGCTTCGTCGCCTTGGCACAGAAACTATAAAGTCACTCAGTTTGAAAATTTCAAAAAATATGATCCTGTTTTCTCATGATTTTCGTCTGAGTCCTTCATTTATCTTCATTACAAACACTTGCAGGGGGGAAAACATAACATTTTTTTTTAGCAGATGTATGTTCAACAGTTGGCGTAAAACCCCATTCAAGACTGTGGTACAGATATTCATATGAAATACAGCATTGACAAAAAAAAAAAAAAAAGAGGTCACTGGAAAACTGTTCTGTTTGGTCCATCTCATGAAAATTAAAAAAAAAAAAAAAAAAAGAAAGAGGAAAAAAAAGACTCCAGGACAAATCACACACAATATCTAATCAAACTGCCACCAAAAAAGAAAAAAAGCTGAGCAGACGTGGTTATGGTCGAAATCTGTCATATCCTACCGTATGTTGGCCACAGAAAAACCCACTTGTACTGAATAAAACTACATACGAAACTCCCACAATTATTTCAAGGGTGACAAATTACGCCGCTGCTGCGAGCGCGACGCCGCTGACAGACTGAAAATGATTCAGAAAGAACATAAGCCGCGTGCTGAATGCGACATGGAGAAACGCGCTACTCCCTTTTTTTTTTGTGTCGTGACCGTGAGATGAGGAGAGCAGATCGGGAGGAGTGACAGACCTCGGGAGTGTAAGAAGCCAGGCGTCGTCCCGGCGGTGCAGGTGCATCTGCATACGCTCAGACGCACACGTGCAGCTACAGTATTGCTATTTCCGTTCCTCGTAGAATAACAATTTCGGTAGCGGTTTATCATTTGGAGTGAATGCGGCTAACAGTCATGACGTCACCAGTGAATTTAAAATATATATATGTGTAAAAAAAAAAAAAAAAAGAAAAAAAAGTGGTTTGACTTGAAAGCTACAAGCAGGGGATAAGTGTGTTTCTCATGTGCAGAGGTGTGTGTGAGTGTCTTGCTAAGGAACCGCAGCCATGTTGAGGCTGTCGGCGTGGATGTCTGGGATGGTCCTCTCCGGCCTCAGACACACCGCCAACCTCTGTGGGAAACGAGACAAGCAGAGAAGAAGAGCAGAGGTTTATCTGAAGGATCATTCATAACCCCCCTCCCCGGCCCCCTTCCACCGTGTCCTCACACACCGTCCACACACCTGTTTGAGAGATCCTGGAGTCCACACCAGCTTGTAGACCATGTATATGGGGATCCACATAAAGGATGAGAAGCCGATGACGTATCCCACCGTGATGCTCCAGTCTGGGTACTTGTACTCAAACAAGGTGAGGGGCGGCGCTTTCAGCAGGGAGCTCACTATGATGTACTGAGAAAAGTCGGGATGCATAATATTTCCATATCTGCTGCATATACACAGGGGATATACATACATATACACGTATATATATATATGCATATGCCTGTCACACTTTCATGCAATATCAAATAAATGTAGTGTTAAATGTCAACGAGAGGGCAGCTGGAGAGACGAATGCAAATTAGAGCTGTGAGAGGAAAACTGACACCTCTGCAAATGTTGTCTGGAGTATAAAAGCTGTACGAGAATAGTTGAATGAGATACTTCATGGTTTCATGTGCAGACTTTGTTGGAGGGAGGAGGGGAAGGGGGGTTTACTGTCTCTTCTTCAGCGCCTTCAAAAGCCACAGCCATCTTTTGATCTCGCAGCCTCCACTCAGCCGCTGCCCACTGATCCCTGATTGACTCTAATGGGTGACGCTTGTTTTTGAAAATGAAATGAACACGTTCGCCTCTGTCGGACTGCTGAAATATGTCTGCTCTCGTCTCTCACCGCCAGGAACGCCGGACTGATGGCCACCCAGCACACCTTCCAAAACAGCCCCGGGGCTTTGCCCAGCATGGCCTGAACGTCGCTGCTGAACCTGTTGATGCCTGGCACAGGCAAGGAACATCGGCAAGGTTTAAGGGTTTTTTTTTTTTCTTTTAAAAAGACAAGGCTGTGTTTGATTCGCTGCATTACAGATAAAGAAAAAGGATTAGTCTGTCAATCATTAATAATACTGGTTTACCATAGAACCAGGAAACCGCGATTGCCTCGAGGAAACCCACAGCAATGATGGAGCTTCCGACTCCAAATTCCTCCAGCAGCTTCACCACGTAGGCACCACCCTGTCAATTACATTTCACCCCGTCACCACCCGTTTTTCTCTGATCCAGCAACAGAGGCTGATCTTAGTGTTGCACTAACATTAGTGCCATAGCTTAGTGGTTCACGTTTGCTCTCTCTGGTTAACTTACATTTGTAAGGGTGCTCAGAGAGCCCAAAAAGCAGACAAACACCAAGCACAGAACAAAGAGTTCACGTCTGTGAGAGAATTGATCTGGATATTCATCCAACACAGCCGTGATGATCGCCTCCAGGCCTCCAAACTGCAACACACACACACACAGACACACACACACACCGGGGGGCTGAGTGACCCTGACGCCGGTCGGTTGGCCTCTGCTCCCGCCGCCACGGGATCCTCAACTCACGAGCACGCTGGTGGCGCCGTTGGCGAGCGGGCCGTAGGCGATGTAGGAGTGG
>CAAKHG010014935.1:10538-21343 GCA_901007715.1 Dactylopterus volitans | reverse complement strand
ATTGGTTTGGTTTGTCGGTAGCATGACTCAGAAAAACAAAAAAAAACAAAAAATAGGAATGTTTGATCCAGTCTGATGCACAGGTTGAACAGAACCAATAAGTTGTTTTTTGGCTCATCAGATTCATAAAGTCAGATTCACCGGTTTACAACCTGCCATCCCTCAGCCTTCATGGCACAGTTATCGCAAGCTCCCGTCGAATGCCAATTTGATGTTAATTTTAGTATTTTAGCTTTCAGTGATGTCCAATGTACCCATTCACATAACACCTGCAAAACAATAATTGCAAACAGGGCACATGTGTTCATTATGTTTAATTTTCAAATAAATGATGGCAAAATGAGAATATTTACAAGAAAATGTGTGGTCTGTACAAAGAAATATACATGCAAAGATTTAAAAAAAAAAATGAAACAAAACAAATAGCAAACATGTAATTTATGAAACAACTGAAACTGGAAACACATGACAAAACAAAACAAAAAAAAAATAAAAAGACAAACAATAACAAAACCTAAACTGAGGTATCCAGTTCAAGTTTCCTTGTTTTTCATGGCCTCTGCTGGAGACCCTGTAAATAAATAAAAATTTAACGGAGGACTGTGATTTTCTGTTCATGATTTCTGTGCATCTCAACCTCATAGAGTCATTTGGATTTTATGGTGCTTACTCAAATATAATTAGTTGCCGTTTTCAGGGTACTCGTTTCTCAAACGACCAAAAAAACAAACATGGATTTATGAGAGCTTTTGGCAATTAGTATCTGTACATAGTTAAAGACCATCTAAAAAAATGATGCTCAAAAACTCTAGCTGTTCCATCTAAACTGCAATACTCCACTTTTTTTTTTTTTTTGTAAAGTGTCCAGCCCGATGCAGAGGCATGGTTCCGTCCTCCAGCAGGTCCACCACCTGCAGGAGGAACCATACGGGTCTGGTGAAACGTGGATCCCGCGACCCGGACTCAGATAAGCGGAAGAACCGTTTCCTAAAAGCACCTGGGTTTTCTATAGAGTGCTGCAGATAAAAAATAAACAATTCTTGTTCTTTTAATATGTTTTTTTTTTTTTTTTGACTGGTGTAAACAATAATTTGAAATGGCCACAGCACACCTAACTCCGTGTAATCACAATAAAACTTTTTTTTTTTTATTATTAAGTTCTATAAAGTAGGAGCAACTTTGGTGTACCAATACTACAGAGGCATACAGTACAAAAAGTGTAAAATCATTTTTTGATCAAACCACGCGATTGTGGCCTCTAAACGTCGGCCTGGAAGTTGGAAACACTCCGAAGATCAAATAATCACAAACTACCAGCAGTGCTTGCAGTACCAAGTACATGCTTTTTCTCTAGATTTATTACAGATACAACAGATGTCTTCATAAATAGTTGCATAAAATGTTAAAGCTGCAACATTGCACATGATAATCAAACGTAACATACAATGAGTGCATTTACAGTAATTGGTCTTCCTCTGCCACCACATTCACTCCCGCCTGCCGCTCGGGCTCCCACAAGTCGCCTGTCCTGTGAATGTGAGGGGAAAGAAGGCAGTCGCAGTCTATGTACAAGGTAAGGCTTAAACATGTCAGATCTGCGCAACACAAGTTTTGTTCTAGGAAAAGCAAAAAAAAACAAACAAAAAAAACAAAAACAAAAACGAAAAACAATGAAATCTCTATTGAATCTTCTCGGGTTGGACAGTGCAGCGTTGTTACTAGCGACGTGGTCATCATGGCATCTTAAGATTAGGTACATTATGTAAGCGCAGCCGCCGTGAAGCTCTGATCGGACGCTATGAATGCCTCAAAAGTCGAGAAGCGCGGGTCGCCGTCTCCGCGATTGAGCGTCTACAGAGTCCAAAAGTAGCACAGACAGCACTCTTTCCTTTTTTTTTATACATTGTTTCTATAAGAAAATGCTGCTTCTCAAAAGTCTGAGGAACAGTTTAATGTAAAAGAGCAAACACACGCGATGTCTGTGTCCCTCTCTAGCAACAAGAGGGGATGACTGTTTGCTCTCTGCGCTATATCACTAGCTTTGTGAAGCGTCGCTTTCTCCTGAAAGCTCTGCATCTGTGCAGTGGCATCAAGGCTCCATCAACTGGCTCTTCCTATCGCCTTGAACTCTTGCAAAAGAAAATAAATTACTTCATAACATATATATATATATATATGTATGTATTTATATATATATATATTTTAGACTTTTGTTTACTTAACTACAAAATCTGTCTTGAGTGGAAACCAGCAAGCAGCAGTAGACAAGGGCATCCATTAATTCATGTGATTGATTCTCTGGGGTTCTGATTGGCTTGACACCTCAGCAGGTGTGAATGTAATTGGTGAAAGGGACTACAGGACTTTTGGGAATTAACATTCTGTGAAAGAGGATGAGATCAGCATTTGTACTTCCTCCTTCCTCTTACATGTGGACCATCGAGCAGCTTAATTCCAGAGGAGCCTGCAGCCTCAGCACTGCACAGCACATTGAAACTACTCCCATCTCTCCTGCCTCTGTTTTTTTGGTCAGCGCGGCAGCTGAGGCTGCGAGTGGTTTCGGACTTGTGACTCTCTCCTCTGGTTTCAAACTCGGGGCTGCAGACGACTCTGGATGAAGTTCCTGACCCCTCCGATGGGCCGTGCGTCAGTCTGGTGTTTCCTCCTGTCTATGAACGAGATGAGGCGGGAGGTGTCCAGGCAGCACTCTGCTCGGGCCCGACTGTCGGCCGGGCCGGCCTGCAGCCACGGCTCCTGAAGGCAAAGCCCCGACGGAGGCCTCTTGCCAGGGTCCGTCCTCAAAAGCAGGCAGACGAAATCCCGGGCCCCCTGGCTGACGCCCTGGAAGTAATCCCTGGGGAAGCTGAAGTCCAGCCGGCAGATGTTCAAGCAGGTCTCCTCTGCACTCTCATCCAGGAAGGGGGAGGCGCCGCTCAGCAGCACATAGGTCACCACGCCCAGGCTCCACAGGTCAGAGGTCAGCGACACCGGCTCTCCCAGGACCAACTCTGGCGAGGCAAACTCGGGGCTGCCCAGCAGCGGGTGGACGTAGTGGGCACTGTTGAGCTGCACAGCATCACCAAAGTCCACCAGTTTAACTGTCGGCTGGCCGCTGGAGCTGTGGGCCACGAGCAGGTTCTCAGGCTGAGGAGGGAAAGTGAGGAAGAGGAGGTCGCGGCGTCACCATTAGTCCCGTTAAGACACTCTACTTAATTCAGTCCAATGCCACTCTCACCGTTAAAATAGATAAAGTCATGGAAAGACTGTCGGATCTTGTTTGCTCGGCGACAGTCGAGAGAGAGATTTTACCGTGTAAATTTGACAAGTTTGCTTTCAGACCAGCCAATCACAACATTTGCAATCACTTTCATACAACCCCATTCCCAGAAAAGCCGTGCATGCTGTGTCATGTGGGAACAGAAACAGAATGTGATGATTTGCACAAGACTGAAACCCAATATGTAATTGAAAATAGCATAAAGACAACATCTCCAATTCCGAAACAGAAAATTTAATGGTTTTTGAAAATTTATACGCCCTGTTTGAATTTGATGCCTGCAACACATTTAAAAAAGGTTGGGACAGAGCCATGTTTAACAGCGTTGCATCAACTCTTCATCAAACAACACTCTGTAAGCATTGGCAACTGAGGAGACCAACTGCTGTAATTTTCAACGTGGAATGTTTTCCATTCTTGCCTGCTGCAGGACTTCAGCTGCTCAGCGGTCGGGGGTCTCCTCTGGTTTGGCATTGTCTTGCTGAAACAAGTGAGGCCTCTCTCTGAAACAGATGTGGACTACTTGGTCGCACATGTTCCTCCAACACGTGGGTGTATTGTTCAGCATTACCCATGATGCAAAGAGCACTAATGCACCTGGCTCTGGTTTTTGGCCATGTCCCTTGCATTCGACCTTTTAATATTATGTACATATTCTTTAATTGTTGCACTATTTGCTGGCCCCTTCTTTCATAGCAAGACTTCAGAAAGACTCGGCCTCTATGGGATGCTCTTTTTTTGTACACAATACTTTTAATAAGCTGTTGTGAGTTTACTTAATTATTTTGGAGATTTCTTCCAGCAGTTGTTTTAGCATTTCACAAATCTTCTGTCCCTACTTACTTTGAAACGTGTTGCTAACATCAAATTCTAAAATGGGCAAGGAATTTTCCCAAAAAAATGATGATATTTTTCAGTCTCAGGATTTTCTCATTAAATATTGGTTTTCAACGTTTCTTCACATTGGTGGTATTTACAGAGTCCCAACATTTTTGGAATGGGGTTGTATTTTTGAATCTGCTTGTGTGTGAAAAGTCTCCCGCAACTGACAGAAGCCGATGAAAACAAGCATCAAATATGGTAAAGGACAAATCATCATCCAAGCATTTTGCCTTTCGTCTGGCCTTTCATGCACATTTCTGCACAGAAAACCATAAAGCTCAAATATCTGATTTTCTGGGCAACTACATGCAATAACAACCAAACAACTTACTTTTATGTCCAGATGTACTATTCTGCTATTGTGCAAGTAGTGTAAAGCTTCTAAAATGTCCCGTAGGTAGCAAGCCACTTTCTCCTCCGTCAGATTCCCCCAGCTTACAATGTAGTCCAGGAGACGGCCCTGGTCAGGCCTGAGATACACAAGGTCACACCATTACAAGACAGACAACAGTGGACTTATCATGGCTTCTCTAGGTAATGAACCGGCAGGGGGGGAAGGGATGTATTAAAAACGGTTACGAACTCACATCTCCAGGACCAGGACGTAACTGCTGGGGGTTTCATACGTGTCTATCAGGCTGACTATGTGGGGATGTTGGAGCCTCTGGAGCAGGTTCAGTTCCTGAGTCACCCGGTCCCTCCTCATTAGCTTCTTGTTCACATGTTTGACCGCCACGGTGCGCTTGGTGCCCCGGTGGTCACAGCGTTTGACAACAGAGAAACGTCCCCTGAGCAAGGACAAGAGGCGAGTCTGTCACATCTTCACCACTGCCTTTATTTCATGTTCTTAATGCCTGAAGTGGCATTTTCTTTTTCAGGTATCTAGCAACTGATCATAGGGATATTAGACAGAAATCACCAAAGTTTTAACATAAGGGCAATACGCTGGCGTGTTTCATTCTTTTACCTGCCCAGCTCAACCACTTCGGTGTAGTGGGAGTCAAAGTTGTCCTTCCAGCTTACTCTGATCCCGTCAGTGGACACAGCTGGGACACAAGCACAGCCACTTAATGGTCAATTAGTACACTCGCTATCGAAAAGCCTGCAACTGTAATAAGTGTGTTCTCACCCAGCACTCTTAGGCTAGCTGATGACGTAACGCTGCCCAGCTCGTTGGTGGCAACGCACGTGTAAACGCCGTCATCCTCAGATGCCACGCCGATTATCCTCAGCGTCGCCTCCCCAGTATCGCTGGAAAAGAGCACGTACAATGAAATTCACATGTGCTCTCATTATTTTAAGACATTAACTTGACTCTTTGCCAAAAAGAAATGGCTGACTTCACAGCCTTGCTATAACATGCAACACAGAGTTCATTGTCTTGGCAGAGCAGACGGCGACGGCCACTTGAGTGCAACTCCAATCTTACCTGTAGGCGATACTGAAGTGTCCGTTGTTACTGAGGTTGCTCTGGTTGGGTCCCCTCCAGGTGACTGTGGCCCGGGGTCGACCACAGACTTTACACCTGAGGGTGACGCTCTCGCCGTTGTCGCACGTGACGTCATTCAGGGGGACAAGGAACTCTGGAGGAACTGAGAGGAAGTGAAGGTCAGATGATCAATGCAGAAGCTTTCAAAATTGAACACTGCTTGGTAAATAATGGTATGGAGAAGTTAGTATGCCAATGGGAACTCACCATCATAGATGTAGTTTGGATTTAGAAGCTGGAAATAATGAGAAAAGAATGTCAGATGACAAATTGTAACAGTGAGACAGCAGCCCCAGAGTCTCTTGAAGTGTATTGATAACTCACCTTTACAGAAACTTTATTGGCCAGGCCATCTCTGGACTTCCTGTAACCATTTTCCAGCTTGGTCTCTTTCTTTGCCTCCTTCTCCTTTTTCTCAGATTTTTTCCGGATTCGCAGGGTTGTATGCCAGGAAGACGATTTCCTACTGGGACAAAACATGTCTCCATTCAAACTTAAAATATTCATTTAAGTTGTACGTAACATAGGTCAGTTTTAGCTTTGCCTATCGAAACATCGAAGGCGTGTTTTTTTTTTTTTACTTTAATCTTAGAAATCAAAGGGTCAAATTTGAGGTGCACTGAGTATTTTTTTAATCTTTAAAGATGCTATGGAGCGGGTATAATAATTCATTCCAAAGCTCTTACTTGATTGGTCCCTCAGGGCAATCAGGGACAATGGCTGAGGTGTGTCCAAGCACAAAGCCAGGGATCCAGCCTTCGGCGGCGGGGCCCTGCTCGGTCGCCGCTCTGAACACCAGGAACATGTTTTGCTGGTTGCTGGCCAAGATCTGGACCACCTCTCCCTGAGCTACGCTGATCTCATCCTCCTTCACGGCCATGTAGTCTTGGGTCACCAACATGGTGGATACGCTACTGCTGCTGCTACTTTCACTCTGCACCACAAAAAGGAAGCAAAGTCAGGAAAGTGTTAAGTCCCAAGCTTGAAATGGTTGCATAAAGTTTTAAAATCTTCACTTTAGCAAAAAGTAAGCTTTTATATTAATAGTGGACTGATTTCATCAACATTGCTACTACAATTATAGATCCGGGGAGAACATTCAAATACTTCTTTTGATGGGAATCATGTGAGGACTGTGAAAGAAAAAGTCAAAGTAGGCGAAAAACCCACCACAGAGAAACACTAACAATAGATGACTGACAACTGTACATTTGATTCGGTCTTCAGGAAGGATCGGAGTGAGATGGAAGAAACACTGAGAAGCAGTAAGTGATTACAATCTTTAAAAAACAAATTAAGAAAACATAGAACTGCATGAATAAAGCCAGGAGTACAATGATTTTCCTGTCACTCGTCTTTGACTCTGCAGTTCCAAGCAAAGACGAGAGGAGGTTCAATGACAAGATCTGTAAGTACGTTTGTAGACAAACTACAAATGTCATAGGTTAGTCGCAGGAGAAGTTCCTTTCACTACCACACCATGAAGACAGCAGGAGGTGAGGGACGGCCAGGAGGAGGTCAAGTGTTAGTATAAGCTTTGTTAGAGTTAAGAAACCAAGAGACAGCCTTGATAGAGAATCACTGAAAGGTCGAAGCTCCGCCAGAAAAGTTTACAACCGAAAAACCGTGTTGGCAAACTGTTGAAATCGTTTCTAGAGGCTTATGTGTCTTCAGAGGTTTTCTGAACTAGAGAGGATGATGCTGTAGAGCAGTGAAAGTTGTCAGAGATGCGTAGTAGTGGACAGATTAGTAGTGCTGGCTGCAGCAGGACAGGAGACAGACAGGACAGACCAGGCCTCCCTTTGCCTCAGTGTTAGTCGGAGCAGCACTGGGCAGCAGGGAGTAGTCTTACCCCGTTACTTTGGGTGGACTGGATGGACTGTTCACTGGCCGATGAGCAGGTACTCATGCGGTCGGCCTCCTTGCTGTGTGTGGAGTGTCTGTGGGTTTGACTTTGGCTCCCAGAGCCAGTCTGGATCTGGTTTGAGTTCTGACGGACTGGACTCTCTCCCGCTTCCCCCGGAAAGGTGAATGAGCCTGGCCGGCTAGCTGGAGAGCCTGGCATTGAGCTCCAGAATCCAGACCCAGACTTCTGGCCAGGGCTGGGAGGGGGAGGCGGGAGGATATCCTTGCCAAAGGCGGGAGTGGCCAGTGGGGAGGCCATAGGGGACACGGCTCCAGGCCGTGGTTTGGATGTGGGTGTGGAGGGCAGAGGCCCAACCGTTGCACTAGGAATTGGGGCTACGGCTCTGGAGGGGGTCTGTACTTGGTCCTCTGGGGTCTGGATGGGGCGCTTACCCTGAGGGCTACCCCCTGGAGGGAGCAGGGGAGGGGGGACAGGACGAGGGGATGAACCTGGATCACAAGCGAGCAAAACTCACACCTCAGTCACAGCTTTCATTTTACCGAGATCGCACATCGTTCCTGCAAAAAACTCGTACCTGACATCTTGTTGGGGCCGTCGGGGTCGGCCCCAGGGTGGTGACGTAGGGGCTGTGGTAGGCGGGAAGGCTGGGGGATCCTGGATGGTCGACGGGAGCCACCCTGGGGCCCTGTAGGGATGGAGCTGCCCTGGGAACTTCCGACACCAGGTGCATTAGACCCACTGCTGCCTCCACCTGGAGCTCCTATGCTGGGTGCACAGGACCCGCCACTCGCTCCGACATGATTCCTCTGATACTCAATAGGTGAGGTCAGAGCTTTGAGAAGAAAGAAAAAAAGAATGAGAGTAGTCTCTTGAAGTTTACATGTTTTTCCTGTGTGTGTGTGTGTGTGTGTGTGTGTGTGTGACTGTCTGCATACCATTGAGGAAGTTTCTCTGGCTCTCCAGTATCTGGCTGATCTGCAGAGTCCAGACCTCACGCACCCCTGGGTGGGAGGAGTGAAGCACAAATGACTCCACTGTGTTGTTTGATCGGGAGGTGAGGATGAACTTGCATGGATCGCCCTCCACATTCTCCTCCAGACCCAAACAGCTTACCTGGAACAGAAGTGACTTATAAATCACGCAGCCAAATGTGTTAAAATGTGTGCAGATGGTTTATTTTTCTTATACTGTTTTGTGAGCGTACGCTGATACAAATATTGTAACACCAAAACTCACGAGTCTATTCTCCACTAGATAGAGCTGTGAGTTTGAACCTGATCGCTCGGCGGCAGATTCATACATCCTAAACTCCTTGGGCTTACAATAATAATAATATACCTCAAGTTAATGAATTATTACTGCACACAAATGCCTTCCATTTTATCTCTCACCTTGATGCTGTTTTTATAGAGAAAACCTGGTAGGGAGAACCCTTTCTTCTTGTCCAGGGGCTCACTGAAGATGACCAGCTGCTCAAAGAGGAAGACTCTCCTCTCCTTCATCCGGCCAAGTGCACTGCCCTCTGGGTCAGACACCATGAACGTATCCTGCAGCAAGAGACGACCTTGAGCCACAATCTTCCCCTGGAGAAATATGAACGAGAAGATGGGAATGTCAGCTGTGAGCCGAGCTGAGACAGCCAAGACATGAATCATTGTTTCCATTCAAACTTCTATGTATTTCCGTACGTCAAATCCCTGAAGGCGGCCGACATTCATCATATCATTGCACCTTTTCGGCACAATGCACATGACCTCCACTGCTTTCTGTAAGGGTCACAAATGACCACGGGGTTAGTGGGATTGCTGCACATGATTTTAATTGTTGAAGAAAAGCTGCATCTCTTGTCTCACCTCCAACTCCATAGACTCCAGCCCAGCCTTTTTTGAGTGTTTCAGGAAATCCTAAAACAACAACAGCAAACATTTAATATTTTAAGTTGCAGTTATACACTTGGGTTGTCCATATATAGACTGCTGATTAATTTTGGTATTTTATACATTAATATGGGTGTTTAAATTATAGTGGGATCTGGAAAGAGAAAATAAACACGAGCTGGAGCTTTGCTGCCCCCTGCTGTACAGCAGTAGACCAACCTTGAGCAGCAGCTGGTACTTCATGATCCTCTGGACTGGCTTGATGAGCAAATCCGTGATCTGCAGTCTGTGGCCAAGCCGCTGCTTCAAGTCCTACAAGAGGGTGCAACACCAGAGGTCACTGCATGTCTAAAAATGCTGCCTCTACAATGTATTAAAAAAAAATAACAGGCTCATACCTCAAAGTAGGTGTCGATGTACTCTGAGACAATGTGCTCTGACTTGGGCTTGTTTTGACAATACACTACGTACATGTTTAGTCTCCGTTCCTGGACACAAAAGCGCACAATTAGTGTGACGATCGAATGTCTACAAGCGTGGAAAAAAACACATGCAGGACGTAGAACCCGTCTGACGGCCAACCTGTTTGAGAAAGAGTGGTCCCAGTCTGTCAGGGTCCTCCAAACACTTCTCCAACTCCCCGAGGAAGAAACTGAGGGAGAAAAAAAACAAAGATGAGAGAGACGGGCGTGAGCTTTTTGTGCCCGTGAGTTTGATCTGAAAAAGCTCTGTGGTCATTTGGCCCCTACTCTTTGTGCCAGTCGTAGATTTGGTGAATGTTGCCAAACACGATTTTGTCTTTCCCCTTCATGTCATCAGGAACGCCCTCCTCCTTCATCCTGCTCATGTAGCCCTGAGGGACAAACACATTGTTAACACACATTTACAACAGTGTCTGCAAACCTAGTAAATAATTTCTAATTCATGCTGTGACATTTCAGAGCAAAACGCGTTAAGTTACTATTGCTTTTATAAAAAGAGTCTGAGTGGGGCCACATTCACAAGCATTTTAGGAATCATCCTCTCAGAACTTCATGTAAAGATTTCAAACAACGAGTTTTAACGTACTAAGATTCCGAAGTTATCTATTTGATATCAATGAGGAAAAATGAGTCAGGTTCAATGATCGCTGATCAGTCTATATAAGTAACAATATTACGGCAATATTACAACATCTGTCATTCGATGTCAATATGCAGAATATGTTCATAGAAATAAATACAAGTAACAGCGCTCCATGAATGATAACAGCGAAGACGTCAGCTATGACATGGCGTCCTATGGAAATGAAATAAGCTGTGCCACAATGAGAGACACTGATGAGTGCTAAAATGCAACCTTGTTTCCACAGAAATTGGACGCTGTGGACTTGTGGATTCATGCTGAAAATCATGTGTCCATTTTGATTTGATG
>CAAKHG010014935.1:0-10518 GCA_901007715.1 Dactylopterus volitans | reverse complement strand
AAGAGACGAGCATCCAAGAGAGGCAGAGTCTTCCTGAAGTAATGCCGGGGAGGGGTTAATCACTCTGTAGAGACTGAACTGGCAAGAAGTTAAGAGCAATGTTTCTCAACATATTAGAATCTGGGGATTTCGCTGTGCAGTGGATTATATCATTAAAAGATTCTGGGAATCTGATTAACTCTGGTGACAAGTGACAAGGCTAAAAACCTGCTACCTGGTACTCAGATGGTACTGCGCTAAAAACGGACATAATTCTGTAGTACCATCACTGCATTAGAACTGCTCAGAAACACCTCCAGAGCCAGAAACACGGCTGCCTTCTCAAGGCTGCCATCCCATGTGATGGCCTGATGCAACCATTTGGGTGGGAAAGTGGGAAAACTGCCCTGCGGTCTGATGAGTCAAAATGGCAAATTCTGTTTGGAAGTCATGGATGTCGCATGCTCAGTGCTGAAGAGGAGGGGGTCCATCTGTCTTGATATCAGTGCACAGTTCAAAAACCAGCATCTGTACGGTGTGGGGTTGCACTCGTGCACATTGCATGATAGGTAACATTTATAAAGGCACCATTAATGTTGAGTGAGAAATACATGTTTGGGGGGAATGGTGCAAAGTACATGACATCCTACTGACTTGCACGACACTGTTAAATCACATTCTGTACGTATAAAGTGTCGTTACCTATTGTTACACTGACCCGTCTGGAGTCCTAATTTGTCACCCAATGAAAATGTTTGGGGTATTATTATTTGATGAAAAAGGAGACCACAAACTTTAACAATGATAGGAAAACCTTTAACTTTTAAAATTCCAGCAAAATTCTTCAGTTCCCAAACACTTGCAGAGTGTTATAACAAAAGGTGAAACAAGACTTGAAACTAATTCAAAGTGTATAATTGTATAAAAACAATTTCCTGTTTCAGCATTTCAAATTTTGTTTTTGTGCGATTTCCAATTACATATAAGGTTTCAATGCAATTTACACAGTTTTTCAATTTTTTGGTAAACAGGGTTGTATATCCACCACCCTACCTGCAGTGTTTATCTCACTATTATTCAACATTTGGAAAATATTTCTCTTTCCACCATTTTCTCGTCCACTTAAGCTATTATGCCTCTTAAAAGTCTTCCTGTCTACTTTTAACAGTTTTTGAAATTAAGAGCTCTCTTTAAGGGTCAAGATGCTTTGTGAATAACATTTGTCTTGACAAAGATGTAGCCTTAATTATGAGGAGGAATTCTTAGGAAACATTACATTCTGAGAATTTTCTTCGAATTACCGCACTAGGAGCAACTCTTTGTATACTAAAGCTTTGTGAATACGGCCCCAGTGTGGTTTAACATCTGTCATATCGTAAAACAGCTTTGACTCACCTCAACCACCAGGCCGAGGTCTCTGACGTAATCTCTCTCTGACTCCACCAACTCCAGCAGAATGCAACTTCAGCAAATAGGAAAGAAACAAAACAAAAACAGAACAAAGGACATAAGACACTTGACAAAAATTCAGGGGAAAACAAAAAAACACCAGTAAATGTGTCTGATGAAAGCGAACATACTGTCTTTTCTTGAGGATGCTGGTCCTGCGTTCGTCCATCTCCTCGATGGGGGAGGAGGAGGAGAGGAGAGAGTTGTCAGAGGGGTTGAAGGAGGGAGAGCTGCTGTCTCCTTGTTCCACTGACAGCGAGCTGGGTCTGTCCTCCAGAGCCTGCACAAGGAAACAACCGCAGAAACCAGAATGACCACCTTTATGCCTCCGCCAACCACTCAGGTTGCAGTTTTCATCCATGACTGTCCGGCGACCATCACGTGTACTGAGGTCATTGAAAGAATCCGCTGAAAGGTGGATGTTTGCGCTGTATATAAAGAAATTCCTTCCATGCGTTATATATTAGATGTCACAGTTGTGGGCGTAATAACACAGATCCTCAGGTCTCTATCATTACACATGTGTGACACAATGCAGAAAAAGGTGAATACACAACTCTTGTTTTATATTAAACAACCTGTTTTGGCTGTTGATCAATATTTTTAATTTTAGCAATATATAGCATGAAAAGATATATTTGATACAACTACAATTTCTGGCAATCTGATAGTTTTACCTAAACGGATGCAAGCAGGATTTTATTTAAAAAACGCTATTAAAAGTTTGTAAATCCATCTATTTATTCCCCCATTATCCTTAACCTTATCCTGAAAGGGTTGCGGGGGCTGGGGTCCATCCCAGCTGACACTGGGTGAGAGGCAGAGTTCACCCTGGACAAGTCGCCAGTCTATTGCAGGGTCACGCATAAAAACAAACGATCTTTCATGCTCACATTTGCACTAATGGGCCATTTGAAGTTACCGATTAACATAATCAACTTTCATGTTTTTGGACTGTGGGAGCAAGGCGGCGACGGCAATGAATGTGAAACACAAAAAGGAACCACACAGCCAGGATGGCTCTTTCACTGTGTTGCAGGAAAATCAAAGTCAGTATCATGTTGTTTTCTATGTTTTCCTACCATCTTGCTTTTGACCAGCTCCTCTATGGCGCTCACCAACTCCGCAGCACTGGGTGTCTCTGAACTGGATGGACGAACTGACAGACGAGAGGAGGTCTGTGGAAGAAATAAAAAAAATTAAAAAAAAACAAACAAAACAAAAACAAAACAAGAATAATAAACTATTAACTGATGCAACTACAAATTCTACTAATTCTAAAGATGCTTCTCAGATGCTGTAAATACAACTCTTTACCTTGACCGACACGAGCTGATCACCCTTTAATAGCAGTCCATTATTTTGATTATTGAACTTGCTCAGTGGAACAATTACTTTCTCATCTCACCTAAAATAAAAACTCAAAACATTTTTTTCTTCATGAAACATCTTCAAACATACTTCTTAAAATTATAATGGTCTTAAAATGGCAGCAACATTAAATCTGAGATAGACCAATTTGCTCAATTCACTTTAAAAGGTCCTGCTTAGGTTTACGATGTCTTTTCATCAAAACATACATTTTATCTAAATTGGTGCTCTTAAAAGGTGAAGCTTCTTCTAGTTAAAAGCAAGCAATGAATTTGGAAATGTGTGTTTTTTTTTTAAAATGTTCGATGTTATAATCTGAAGAGATAGATGTTTGCACTTGCAAAACCCAAGTGCAAGGAGCTTAGGTTTGTAGGTTAAAAGAAAGTGAAAAAGAAAAGTAAATGAAGTTTAGAAAACTGTCAATGAAAAGGAAAAAACATGAGGCTGAAAGTGGGGTGAAAGAAATGAAAAAATAGGGAAAATGGGAAAAGGCAAAGAAAAAAATGGCAATGAGAGAAGTAAAAATGATAATTGTTGAGTGAAACGTGGTTTTTTTGTTTGTTAAGGGGATGAACAGCCTTGGAAATGAAGAGAGGATGCTAACAGAGTGAGATGGAAGAGGTATATGTATGGATATATAGAGATATATATATAGGTATATATATACAGTTCAGGAGACTCTCACCCTTGCTGTGCTGTGCTTCAAGACTTTCCCCAATTAGGTTTTCTGGGTGAGGCTGTGTGCCCTTCTGGCCTCGCCAGCATTTAGAGATGCCAATTACTCACATGGGTAATGAGGTTAAAACGCACAGAGGGTAAAAGGGAGATGAGAACGTGTGGGCGGGGTTTGGTGAGCGGGGGTTGAGGGCAGGGGGTGATGGGAACAAGAGGGGAGGGGCCTTTTCGAGTTTTCATCTCAGTATGGGGGTCAGGTCACGCTTAAGTTGTCATACAGGGATGCTGCAGGTTATGACCAGCTCATTCTTATTTCAATGGACAACTATTTTTTTACGACAAAAATCTCACGATGCCGTCATCCTCCTCTCAACCTTTTAAAAAAGTTAGTGTATAAGAAATTTTGCATAAAATCTGTGGAATTTGGCGTTAATGAGGCCTTGCAGCCTTCTGATCTGCACAGACAAAAATACCTCCTCAGGTTATCCTCTTATCCTCTCTATGTCTACATATTCCGTAAATGTCCTTCTTTATGTGCCAGATGACTCTCCATTAGAGTTGTGTGTTGAAGAAAGAGAGAAAGTACAAGTTGAAAAGAGTGAAATTAAAGAAAGATGGAAGGAAAAATACATCTGCACAAGACAAAATCAGGAATGTCTACAATTTAAAAGTATAAAAATTTAGAGCGTATATTAGGGAGAGAGAACATTTTTTCAGAAAGTCTTTAAAAGAAAAGGGAGGGGAAATTCTAAGTTCACTTGTTTCCATATTCCTTTTGCGAAAACCAAAGACAAAGGCTTTAGATAATAGCATTTAAAGCTGAAGAGTGCCACGAGGGGGAAAAAAAGAGAATTGACTAAGGGAAGAGACAGAGGGGGTAAGATTGGAGCATTTCAGATGGACAGGTATGGAAACTGAGACAAAGCAAAGACAGGACATAAATCAAGGTAATGCTACAAGCATGGCAAACAGCAAACAATACAACCAGGAAACAAAACAAAAGAGAAACAGAAATTAGTGTCAGAGGAGCCTCTGCTTTAGTCAAGGAGGAGACTTGGTCTGTCTAAGTTTTAGCTGGCTACTGCTTTAGAAGAGAGAGGGGAGAATATGATGCAACATGCCAAGATAAAAATGTCACTCAAAAACTGTGCCAGGAAATGTCCTTTCTGTGCAAGAGTAAGACCGAAATGAACAAAAAAATGTAACCTTGATGGAATAAAAATCTTAACAGCAATGAGGAAAAAAGAAGCTTTATTAGTCTTTAAAATGAGAATTGATGTAATATAGGATGCAATGGAAATTAAGTGTTTTTCTTACTTCAGTTGAGACAAAAATATGAAACTGCATCAGGCTAGGTCTGATCTGGTTTTTGGCTTGAAATTCAGCCATTTCTCACTACTATTAAAGCACTGTAGACAATTTGCACATGTTCTGTACAGAGCAAATTTACCTTTTTTTTATAATGAGAAAAAAATAGCAAAAATTTCACCAATAAGAGAGCTTCTAAACATTATATCTAACATGATATGTATCCCTTCTAAACTGATGGTGTTTTCACACCTACACTTTTTAATCTGGTTGAATGTGGTTTGTTTTACCCCTCGATGTCAGTTGTTTCGGGAAGGTTTAACACTGAAATTCGTGTGGGTGTGGACCAGAACAACTGGATCGAGACCCATGAGGAACAAGCTCTGGAGCTGTGTGCCTGTAGTTGGATTGAAATCCGACTTAGATCTGACCCACATACCAGGTGTATAAGGCTAAAAATGGCCCCTGTAGCCAGGTGAGCTCTGCATTCGATGATGCGGCAGAGCATGCAAAGTGGAACAGTTTGCACAGAAAAAAAGAAATTAGTAGAAATATGTCACTAGCCAGAACACGGGACCTTCTTACGGTTTTCACTTTCTTGCTACCGCCCCAAACACATCCGACTAAATGAGCAGAATGAACATTTTCACTTGGTGTCAAGTGATGCATTTTGGTTCACTTGGATTTTTCTGTGTTGAAAGAAATCGGACGGAGGGGAAACTTTACAAACTCATCAAGGGCCTTGGATCGGAAAATAAACTGTAGATGTGAAAACACCAGAAAAGGCAGGGGGTGGACAGATACAACAGAATGTTATTTATATTCATATTTGACCGAGCTATAAGACTGTCTGTTTAATTTCCCCTTCTCCTGGTGTGACCTCTGACTCCGAGGCTTCACCTGCTCATCATCCTTGACTGTCTCTCCACTTCCATCCCTTCTCACTGACCTCTTTAACATCTATGCAGCATTCCATGCCTTCCACATGCTCACCTTATCGTCCTGTGAGTCTGGCTGCAGCAGGCTGTGCTGCTGGATGGCCATGGGTGGAGGCAATGGTACGGAGTCGGCGCCCTCCTCCCCTTCCTCTTCCCCGCAGCTCTGCATGCCTGAAGAACTGGATTTGGACAACGTGCCGCTCGACAGGCCCTCGTTACGAACCCTCTGCGGCACAGGAAATAAAGTAGAGGTTCAATCGTAATTCTTTAAAGACCTTGTGCTGGACAGAGAGAAGAGGGTGTGTGTTGTGTATCCACCTCCTCCAAAGTCTCATCCTGAGGAGTGGCAGCACTATCGTCAGAGTCTTTCTGGGATCCCATCGTCATTTCGCCGCTCTTCCTCACCTCACGGCTCTTCTTGTGCTTGTGCGCCAGCTTCTTGACATGGCTGTCTGCCTTGCCGCTGCTGAGTCGCCGCACAGGGCTGGTGAGCCACTTTCGCAGAGTGTTCCCTACAACATAAACCAAACAAAACAACACTGCTTTACTGCTGAAAGGGAGAGGTTAATTTGAAATCACAGTTTTTTTTGTGCAAGATTTCATTTATTTAACATTTTACAGCTAAAAATCTTTTCCATATAGATTTCAGAACCTAGTTCTGACAGTACCTGGAGTATAAATATGACATTTATAATATTTTATATATACATATATAAATAAAGAGTACAACGTCCTACTCAGAAAATGGTCTTGCACAACCTCAAGTACTGCTCAAACAGATAATACGCCATACCTGGTCGTTTCGGCCCCGGTGAAGTGTGGGAGCCAATGCCGTGTCCAGGCTGAAGCGTTGCAGATGAACCTGGCATGATGGAGTCATTGCTGCATACTGACAATGTGTCTGTCGATGAATATTACAGTGAAAAAAGTTTTCTTTATGATGTAGACATCAACACAGATGGGTGAAAAATTCAAAGAAAACCTGAATAAATGAATGGAAGAACAGTCAATACGTTCAAGACAAAGCAGGAGTACGGAAATGATGTGAACCCTAATTTATGGCCCTCAATTATCCTCTGAAAGAATGGTGCCCATTTTTTTCCCCAGTAGAACTCAGTCAAGTTTCTATAAGCTAATCAGCATTCAAGGTTTTCTTGTCATGTTTTCCTTTTATTTTTCATCCATCTGTGTTTGTGCAACATAGTCCATTACTGTACATGTGAGTTCTATAGACATTTTTGATTTCTTTTGAAACAAATGTGCATTTCACAGTTGGGATGTTGTGAGATGATTTGTAAAACATTGAAGCTCCATAATGTAATTGGAAATAGCACAAAGACAACATTTCAAATGTCAAAACAGAAAATGTGATTGTTTTTGCAGACTTTTTGTTGGGACAAGGCCATAATTAGCACTCTGTTGCATAATCTCTTCTTGAAACAAAACTAAGTTTAGGGAAACAGTGCAGACCAATTACTGTAAATTTGAAAGATTGAAAGAAAACTGTTTCCCTATTTTTGCTTGATGTTGAATTTCAGTTGATCAACACTTTGGGGCCTCCTTTGTTGTATTTCACGTTTCAGTCTGGGCTGCAGGCGGGTCAGTTGAGCACATTATGTGCGGATTGTGGTTTAGCATCATCTTGCTGAAACAAGCAAAGCATTCCCTGAAATAGACTTGGCAGCATTCCTTGCTCCAAAACCTGTATGGACACAGTGTCCATGATTTCCAAACAGAATTTCAAAATTTGACTCATCAGACCTCAGGACAGTTTTACACTTCACCTCAGTCCATTTTAAATGAGTTTGGGCACATTATTGGGTATTTTCAATCAAACAGGGTTTTACAAATCATCACACTCCATTTCTGTTTACATTTTAAACCGTATTCCAAATTTTTTGGTTACAAGCTTTTATTCGATTCCGTCTTTGGCTCTGCAGCTCTTTCATCCCATGCTAACTAATTGATTAATTATCGAGTTATCAAATTCAACAAGCTGTACCTTTGTGGTTGAAGATGCCTTCCATTTCCATGGAGGACCGGGAATGGGCGATGCAAAGCATGGAGCAGGGCACCAAGCCCTCCTGGGCTGGGGAGCGGTCTGTGGTCCTCACCAGGCACCAGTCGGGCTTGTCATGGCAGCGCTCAAGAACCTCCACTGTCTGGCCACGCCGCACCGTCAGCTCATTGCTGTTGCTGGCCATGAAGTCATGTATCACCACAGTCAGCTCACAGCCACCCGAGAGCTGAGGGAGAAAAGCAAGTGATGCAGTGATGCACATTAAAGCCATATGCAAAACAAGGCTTCCCTCCAACGGCGGAAAATGCGCAGGTGTGAAGTACAGGTTGGGAAGGTGTGCGCATCTCTCACCTTGTCACTGTCTAGTGTGTTCTGTGAGGTACGGGAAGCCAGGGAGATTGTGTCCGGTTGGCTGCTGCCTTCACCCTGACTGTCGAGGTCCTCTCCATCCCTAAAACACAACCATTATCAATTCAAGGTTCAATGTGTATTTTTTTGACCAAACATTGTGCAGATAAACAAGGGGATTTTGACTTATTATCCTGTTAAAATGTATACAAACTGTGCATCTGTACCTTGAGACGTTAGCTTACCTCCGGCCCTTGTGATGCTTGGCTGTGGTTGCTTTGGGAATATGAATAGGTTCCTTGAGTGCCCCTCTCAGGTGAATGGTGCGCTCCTGGATCACTTCCCTGATGTGCTTGATCCAGTCTTGCTTGTTCTCAATGCTGGATGCCTATTGGTCAATGATGAAGGAGTCAAAGGTTAGTTGTTTGGAAAAAAAAAATGCCTTTTGGAATTCTTGCTTCACACCGTTTCCCACAAGTCTGAATTTACCTCTTGTCATCTCTTATCAGTAACTTCACTGTGAAAGAATTTTCATATTCATTTGATTTAATTTGAACCCTCTCCATCTGTAGACCCCTAAAACAATTGTTCACAGCTTTTTTTGCTAGGTGTATCTCCACAACTATATCAGGAGAACTCCATGAAGTCCATATCACCACACATCGTGTCCACATGTACTCATTTGAAACATTAAAAACAATTGGATGCAATTTAAAATATCAGCTACAAAAGAGTGGTATTGTTATCATAATGTTTTTATACAATTGAATTGGTTTAGTCACCTTTGTACTGCCACTATATCAAGCTCGAGATTTAAACTGTTCATTTCCTTTGGCCAACTATATAACTGTTCGTCTATTACTATCAGCTAACAATTTCAACTGTTTATCCAGTAGTTTTAGCCAGCTATTTCAACAGTTTTCCATTAGCTTTGGCTAATGTTTATCCACTTTTAATATGAATTTGTGGTGCCAAATTGTCGTAGCAGACTGTCGATGGATTTGTGCATTTTCCACACATCAGAATTTCAGGTTTAATTAAGTTCCTTTCAATGTAACCCCTGAAAAAAATTATCATATGTGCTCCTTAGAAGAGTGCTTTTAAATTGAAAATTTTCAGGATCCTTTCAAGAAAAATGACAGCAGTGCACTCGATTTTACAGAAATTCTGCAGTACAGAGTTGCCTTTTTTTGCTGGCACTTGTTCCTCCATTCCATTTTAGAGTCTGTTAAAGTTTATGAGCAAAATCTCTTCCAAAGATGGTAACCAGCAGAAACATGCATACTTGAAGATGGGAATCATTGAACTTGAGTATCCTCAACATTTTAGCTGCCTCAACCATGGCAATAAAGTGTGTTCTACTATGTAACAGGTAGTACTTTTACCCAACCTGAGCATTACAAGCCTAATGCAGATGGAGAGCGAGGATAAGAAGTGCTAAGAGTTTGTGTTTCAGACTTGTGAGAGGTTGCTGAGGGCTGTGTTGTGGGATATTCTGTACTCACCATCGCTCCGTGTTTGGATCCCTGACTTAGCTTTGAATTTGAAATATAAAATAGAAAATTTCACTGGTTTGGTTTTAGAAGATAAACAGGACATTTTTTATGCTGACAGAATAGACTGACATTATAAAAACGTACAACACTGATAAACTGCCTCGACAGTGTAGCCCAATTACATGTGTAGCAGACTGTGATGGTGTTGTGTTCATGTGTGTGCTTGCGTGAACATTTGTAGTTAATAATGAGACACACTTGATTTACAATGTTAATACCACACATGCCTTCTTCTCAGCAGTTAGTTTAGGGCTTAACATGTATAAGAGATGTATAAGAGTTGTGAACACTCAGAAGTATATGGATAAGGATTTTGGCTACATGCTGTTCCAACAGCTGACACAGATTTGAAACCATCTGTGATAATATTCAACAGGAAAACAGACAAGGGAGATTTCACAGTGAAAACTAAATACATTGATGCCATTTTCAAGTCATTAAAAAGCTGAGAGAGAAAACAGAGCAACTTGTCACTTTGATACAGTATATAGCCAAGACAAGGGATTGTGGGCGTTCAAAAGTTGAATCCGTGTCAGCGGCGTTGGTGGAAGCATGTCAGCCCACAGAGAGAATAAGAGATACAAAAATCCACAGAAAACACAGCCCCAGATATACAGATGTGCCGGTGCAAGTTAACAGACAGAACAAAGCAGAATCTAACCAGAGGACAGAGGCTGGCAGAGACAGAGAGGGAGGGAGGAAAGGAGGTAGGGGGATAGAGAGAGAGAGAGAGAGAGAGAGAGGGAGAGAGAGAGAGAGAGAGAGACAGAGAGATAAAGAGAGAGAGACAGAGAGAGAGAGAGAGAGAGAGAAAGAAAGAGAGAGAGAGGTAGAAAAAGAAAGAGAAGGAGAGAGAGAAAAAGAAATATAGATA
>CAAKHG010014934.1:10104-32868 GCA_901007715.1 Dactylopterus volitans | reverse complement strand
TTGGAGCGCTTCTTCCCGTGTTTGGAATTTCACGCTGTGTTTTTTCTTTGTCTGTTTTTTTGTTTTTTTTTGTTTTTAGAAATCACATTATTTTTCAACTCTATTGCCCCTCTAAAAAGGAAAATAATTTATAAGTTGGAGGTTAATGCCATGGTACAAAATAATTCTGACACCCACACCCACACATTAAAAAATTGAATTTAAATAGCATTCAGAAAGTGGAAGAATGCCAGTTTCCCTGGAAATAAATTCTAATAATCTATAAGATTCTGCAAAACCAGAGCAGAATATTACTCATTATTAGTCAAGGAAAACAAAGACAACATCAGACGGTGACGAACACAGTGGGAAGTTCATTAACATTTCATACACAGGAGGGTAGTCAGTGTGGCAGAGGTATTGACGGACCTGTCTCTGAAGGTCTCCTTGGCTTTGAGCAAGGAGACCTTGACTTTTTTGAGCAACCAGAAATACAAATACAATCTAAAAGTCAAAAAAATTAGAAAAAAAACAATATTTCAGGGAACATGTAGTGCTTTACTACCTTTTGATGGTACTTAAAGCACTTCACATTTCATGGCCACATTCACCCATTCACACACATGCATGCAAGGCACCAACCAGCCCACCAGGAGCAATCAGGGGTTCAGTGCCTTGCTCAAGGACACTTCGACACAGTCTCTGCTGGAGCTGAGGATCGAACCAGGAACCTTCCAGTTCCTAGACGGCCGCTCTACCAACTGAGCCATACAGGGGCATGATGGAACATAATGGAACATGACAAAAATTGCTTAAATGCATGGCATGAGTGCAGAGACAATCGAGTGATGAGTGGCAGGACAGACAGCAGTGGTAGGGCAGACAGCAGTATTCAGTATATACAGAGGGGTTAATAGACCAATATATATATATATATAGCAGATATAACAGAGAAAGGGCTGGAAAGTGAACAAAGACTGCAAGTAAAAGTAGAGGCATAAGAAGTGTCACATGAACTCCACAATAAAACAGGAAATGGGACTGAAAAGTCCAAAATAAACACAGTTGAGGGCAGAATTATGACATATGATTTTTCAGGAATGTGGCCAGGGTGCCTGAGAGTGATATATCTGTAGATCTATGTCTTCCTACAGCTGTTTCTAATTATAACTTCATGAGGTCATGGGGGATTGGGAACATGCTTCTTTTCAACTAAAAAGGGTCTGGTCTAGACCTGCTCAACATAAAACGTGCTCTAAGAAGCTTCTGTTATGATTTATCTCTATATGAGTAAAATGTAATTGATTTGAATTTAATTATTATTGCTCCTCACCAGCAGCAGCCATCAAATTTGGCATAAATTTCATCCTGGGCTTATTGATCAACTGATTAGTTGGGGTTTTTTTTGTTCAAAGGTCATGGTCCTGTGATCTCAAGTTTATCCAATTTCTAGATTAATTTTAGATATTAAACTTTGTGACTGCCATTTTTGTGTCTGATAGGACTGATTCATGTTGGGGATGAGCTGAAGGAGGTTAATGGAATCCCTGTGGATGACAAGAAACCAAATGAAATTATTCATATTCTGGTATGCCTCATCTGTTTGTGTGACTGCATTCTGCTTTGTGTGACATAGACCTATTTGTGTTTCATCTTTTTTCCCTTCCTTAGTAAAATAACATTCCTCTTTTGTGGTGGTAAAAATCCCTCTTTACACATCCAAGAGCCTTTGAATTCAACCCATGTGCTCAAACCCAAACACTGACCTGTCTCTGAAGGTCTCCTTGGCTTTTGAGCAAACTGAGCCATACTTTAACTTAAACTCAACAATGCACACAGATTCCTTGTGTCCGCCAAGCAGAGTAAACCAATCTTACTAACCTTTCCATTCTTGAGAAATCAAACAGTGCTTTGCATTATGTTATGTAACTTTGGACTAAGTGCTTTGTGAAATATTTCCAGATGATGACTTTGTCCACATCCTCCATCTGTATGTAACTTACTCTGTCTACAATGTCTTTCCCAATACTCAGGCCCAGTCACAAGGGGCCATTACATTTAAAGTTGTTCCTGGTGTCAAGGAAGAGTCAGTATCCAGAGAGCAAAAGGTAAGGGTTGTCCTTGCTTAATTATTGAGTTGATTGACTAAAACGTTTTAAACTCATGGAGATTACTTCTCAATATTGTTCGTTTTCATCAAATTATGCCACGTAAATGTCTGATGTTGTAACATTATTAATAATACTGTATGACAGAAAATAAGAAAGTGGTGCACCCTGCTTCTGAAAAAGGAACGCAATGTGAACTGAGGACAACACGAGGAAAGAAAACTGGACAGAGGGAAAAAACGTACGACTAGCTGAGGAGACAGAAGGGATCGGGGAAGAGCAGACAGGAACAGATTTACAAAACAAGACACACGTGAAACTAACAAAGAGACCAGAAGTAAATTAGCAAGAGACCCAAGGGTAGAATTACAAAGTAAAACAGGAGGTAATTAAAACACAATTAAATACAAGCTAAATCTAACACATTCAAACAGAAAATCAACTGTCCAAATGAGGCTATGTAAGCGGTGGATTCTGGACATTCAAATGGAACAAACCGAGTGTGTGTGCAGGGGTCTTAGAAGATGGACTCAGAAGCAGAAGGTACCAGGGGACTCAGGCAGCCATCCTAGGGGCTTGAAAGCGACGAAAAGTCTGCATCTCAGGGGACTCTTCTGTGAAGCTCCTGAAGTACGAGGACGGCACCCCTGTGATCTGCCTGATCTGGGATGGTGATGAGTCTGCGTACAGACAGGAGGTGGAGCAGCTAGTGAACTGGTGCAGCCAGAACCACCTGGAGCTGAACCCGCTCAAGACTGTGGAGATGACAGTGGACTTCAGGAGAAATCCATCACCACTTCCCCTTCCTCATCATCCTCAATTACACTGTTTCCACCACGGACACCTTCAAGTTCCTGGGATCCACAATCTCTCACCCACATAAACTCTGTCTGCAGGAAGGCTCAGCAGAGGTTGTACTTTTCTGAGACAGCTCAGGAAGTTTAACCTGCCACCTGAGCTGCTGATCACCTTCTACACCTCCATCATCCAGTCTGTCCTGTGCACTTCTATCACTGTCTGGTTTGGATCGGCCACCAGACAAGACAGGCACAGACTGCAACGGATAATTAGGTCTGCGGAAAGGATAATTGTGACTAACCTCCCATCTATCCAAGACTTGTACCTGTCCAGGACCAGGAAACGTGCAAGTAACATCTCTGCAGACCCCTCACACCCAGGACACAGACTGTTTAAACTCCTCCCCTCTGGATGCGCTGTACGCCAAAACCAGCAGACACAGAGCGTCTTCCCTCCGACTGTTGCTCTGATGAACTCTCATCACTCATAGAGACTCTGAGTAATCACTGTGCAATAACATCCTATCCTGTTCACTTAACATTGCACTATTTTTCCAATGTCTGGAAACTGCACCACTTGTAGAATATATATATATATATTTTTGTCACATTCATTTTACTTCCTTTTTGTCAGTGAGTGATTTAAATGTATGTACAGAGAAATGAGAGTCAAATTCCCTGTTTGGCATACACAAACTTGGCCAATAGACCTGATTCTGATTGTTATAGATTCTCATTTGTTTGTTTTTCCCACCACACTCACCCTGCTTGTTAGAGTAAGTTGGGGCACCTGAGATTTCTGCTCCCAGCTGAGAGTCTTTGTTAATCAGCAGGCTTAGGGGGCTATATAAGGAGCAGTTGCTGCTCATTTCAAGATTGGTTGTGAGGGTGTGAGGGTCAACACCATCAGTTGGCTCTCATCAAGTTGTGTGAGAAATGCTGAGTTTTGTGGGGGGCTTGTTTTGTGTTGTTTCACCTTCTCCAGGTCCACCTATAATGATTTTTGGGTCATACTTTCAGTTTTTCTATCCTTTGATAGACTTAGTGGGTGGTAGGTAGGAAAAACAGTCCCCTGCCACCTTTTTGAAACCAAGACCCTTTTGTATTTTGTTGTGTGCAGTTTTGTTAGTTTCCCCATATGCAACCACATTTGTTTTTCTCTTGGGGGGGAGAGGAGACGTAACATGATTCTGATCCTGAAAAGGGACAGTTCTGGCAGTTGGTCTCGGGGCTTCAGAGTGGCAAAACAATGATAGAGGGTTTCACAGAACTGGTCACAAATGAGGGTTTGCTTCTCTGGACGACAACCATGGAGCGTGCCTTAAAGGAAACAGAACTAGATGCTGGCACATGGACATCTGAGCAGGGCAGCAGCCTGAACTGCTTGGGAACTGAACTACAGCTTGAGCTCTGTCAACTGGGAAGGCAGCTCGAGCTCCGTCAACTGAAGAGTGGCTCTAGCTCCATCAGCTTGGGAGGTGGTTCAAGCCCTGGCAGCTTTGGAGACGGCTGGAGCCTTGGCGGCTTTGGAGGTGTCTTGAGCCATGAAGGTTTGAGAGGCACCTTGAGCCCCAGCCTCTTGGGAAGTGGCTTGAGCTCTAGTGTTTGGGGAGGCAGCTCAAGATTTAGCGACTAGGAAAGCGGCTTTGGCGTTGGCAGCACCATTGGAGGCCTGGTGAAGGGGTGCAACACAGTAATCGACTCAGCTACAGGTGGCGGGTGGATCTCCAACATCCTTGGCCGTCACCTGATTGTATTTACAATCAGAGCTGAAAAAATATCCTTCTGTTCAAAATCAGGAGTAGAATACCAGATGTTATTGAGGATTTGTCCATTATCTTAAACAGTTCAACAATGGTCCCAGCAACTCCAGAAGATTTCCAAGATGGTCAGTTCCTTCTGTTATGTGTCGTGTTGGCAGGTGGATCAAAATGCAAGGCTAACAATTAAAGGAAAGGAACCAATGGCCGAATTCAACATTTTTCAATTTATTTGGAGAATATCGAAGAATGGGATGCAGCAGAGAAAGAACAAACAGAGCACAAGAGAAAGCAATATGTTGTGTGGTGCGTAGGCAGGTGAACCCAAATGCAAAAATCAGCAGCTCAAACTGGCTTACACTAAAGCACTGAGATTAAATTTCAAAAATAAAACCAGGAATACAGAGCAAAAAGGAAAGCAGGCTGAGCTGAGGACAACACAAGAAAATAAAAACCGATTTGTTAAACGTTCAAAGAGCTAAGGCCAAATGTGCCAGGGACCCCAAAGGCAAGACTCAGAGGCACGGATATGCGACGAACAATGGTTTAATATAAACAAACTTGGTCCAGGGAAGGTTGGTGGGAGCGGTGGAGCTGGGAGACACTGGGTAGGAGGAGGGAGCCTGGAACAGAAGAGATGAACAAGTTGCAAACAAGAAAATAGCAGAGCCACAACAAGAGTTTAGAAAGCTTGAGACTGTCTTCTAACTGCTGGTTACAAACCACATGAGTTGTCAACGTCGAAGCGTCGGGCGCCGGCTCTCAGCCGCTTATAAAAGCAGCATCTGCTGATGGAGAGTGAGGAGCAGCTGGGCTGATTGGGATCAGCCACACCTGTGCTGGCTGCCTGCCGAGGGAGACGTCGTGTAGGGGAGGGGCTGGGGACGTGAGGAGCTTGTGGCACAACACGATTAGTTTGGAAAAATTCAACATTAGAACTAACTCAATGATTCAAGAAACAAACTGAAAACTTGCTGAAAACACAAGATATACTGACTATTCCCTCACACTGTGGATGAACAAAGGATCTGCCCCAGATTTACACAGAAGACAGGAGACAAACTGAAGTAATCACACAACAGGGAACAGGTGGGCAGACATGAAACCAGGGAGCTGATTGGCTGAGGAGAGAAAAGAGAACAAGACAGACAGGACTGATTAACAAACAGGATGCAAACAGGATGCAGGTAATAACAATAACCACACAATAAAACAGCAAGAGAGAAGGGCAGAACTACAAGGTAAAACAAAGTAACTAAAACATGATCGGATATGAACTAAAAGTCTAAATGTAAATTGTACAAACAGAAAATCAAAAGTTGAAACAAGACTGTGATACAGTAACGATTATAATATAGTATAATGTATAGTATATCATCATTTTCATGTGAAAACTTTCATCACAAGTTTGTGAATGTTTTTATTTTACACTGCTTTGCTTCATGCTAGGTGGTTCTCCACCTCCATATCGGGCCCTAATACAATATAATGCACACTTAGGTGTTGATTATCCCTTATTTGACCACTTTATTGGACCACAGGTTCAGCACAACATCAATGCAGAGCATCTTGTCACGTAAGTAAGTTTTTATGAGGGTGTTTCTATTAAACAATAACGCAGTGCGTCGGACTGACCTCTTTACATTATACGGGCCATTTGCTTATTGATGCTTGATCACGTCCTGATTCCACTTACACTCAAACGACTAAACAGAAAAAAATGTGCTTAAAAAAGTTACTAAACAGTGTAGTTTGTGTTGTATCAGTGTGAGCTTCCTCTCTGAGTGGATGAAAGACTGTCTGTGGAGTGGCAGTACCTCACAGGACCCTCCGTTTATGTGACAACTCTCGTAAAAATTGCAAACTGATTTTTCATTTTCACATTTTGTTTCTGCTGGTTCAGTGATGGAATTATATCTCCAATTCTAGACACAACTTAAAGTATAGCAGTCTACACTTAAACTTACAGACAGGTGAAGCCATTTAACAGCTCCTAGAGAAAATGACTCATGTTTTACTTCATCTGTTCGATTCATCCTGATCTGCATTTCTTGTAGACCACGGTTCAATCAATTTAGGCCATACACCAAACAGCAATAACATTATTAACACATGTCCCCCTTTTGCTCTACACGTACACTTGACCTTTGAAAGTATGGTATCTGGCACCAAGATGTTAGCTGCAATACACTCTGTATTCTGACACCTTTCTATCAGAGCCAACATTAACAATTGTCAGCAATTTGGACTGCAGTAGTTCATCAGTTGGATGGACACAGGCCAGTCTTTGTTTCTCATGTGCATCAGTTAGCCTTGGCTGCCCATGACCTGTCACTGGTTCACCGCCTTTCCTTCTTTGGACCACTTTTGATAGGTACTGACATAGACAGGTAGGTGGGAACACCCCATAAAAGCTGCAGATGCTCTGACCTAATTGTCTAGCCCTCACAATTTGGCCCTGGTCAAAGTCGCTCAAATCCTTACGCTTGCCCATTTTTCATGCTTCTAACACATCAACTTTGAGGACAGGATATTCACTTGCTGCCGAATATATCCCACCGACTGACAGGTGCCATGATAATTAGATAATCATTGTTATTCACTTCATCAGTCAGTGGTTGTAATGCAATGGCTGATCAGTGTAAAATGGTTGATCACGTTCAGCCGCTGTTTGACCCTTAGGTTTTTGTCGCATGGTGTTAAAAGATGACTGTGCTACTTACTGACTTCCTCTAAAAATGAACAAAGTTCTTCCAAATGGAGTCTCTGACTCATGAGATTAAATGAATCACACTACACATTTTGAAAACAGCGACAAGGCTTAGTCCATCCTAAGTGTTGGTGGAACAACACGAAAATACAAACTTTGCTTACTGCTTCAGGTTTCAACCTTAGGTTGTGCTGACCTAAGATTTGGTGAAGCACCCTTTGTGTTTGCTCTGATAACTGTAATGTAAAGTTCACATTCCAAAGTGACAAAAGGTTAGGTAATTTACAGAAAACCGTGGCCTTTTCCCGTTGTTCTCTCAATCCCCTGTGCTTTCTTTCCTTCCTCTCCTCTGCTGTGTGTCCAGGTATTTATGAAGGCACTGTTTAACTACGACCCAATGGTGGACAAAGCCATCCCATGTAAGGAGGCTGGACTAACCTTCAAGAGGGGCTCCATACTTCAGATCATGAGTCAAGACGATGCAACTTGGTGGCAAGCCAAAAATGAGGGGGATGCTAATCCGCGTGCTGGCCTGATTCCATCCAAACAGTTTCAGGAGCGGTAAGACACAACCCCAGCTAAAATTTCAAAAACAGATTTAAATTTTAAGTTAACCTTACAAAATGTCAGCAGGTCTTCACTTCATCTCTCGTTTTCTTTCACTGCCCTTAACTGAGAAAATGAAGATGCAAAGACTGTTTATTATTCCCCACATGATCATGGGGAAAAAAGGGTTTGTCACTTTTTTCCTTTCTTTTTAAACTCTATGCTCTCTTCATCTAGGAGATTTGCGTTAAGTCAACCTGTTCCAACACAACTGATCCTGAGTACTTCCAGTCGACGATCATGTAAGTTTATATTGTTGCTGTGACGTTTGTTAACAAATCAGAAAACAGAGTACAACCCGTGGGTGGGTTTAGGAGAGGTGTTGCACATGTAGAAATATTAAGCAAAGGTCAGGTATAATCAGGACATCTGTTGAATGACTCTTGAAGCCACTGCTAAAGCTTACAATGCAGTTGCATTGCTTCACTCCTATCATCAGAGGAAGTGTTGTGTCTGGGTTCACCATTTTCATTTTTTTGTCTGCTCCGCATTTTTCTGGAAACACAGCACAGAAATCTCAATATCATCAGAAGAAATGAAAAATGGGAGAGTATCTGCTAGAAAGTAAATGCAGTTGGTAAACAAAAAAAACACCGCTGACTGACCTCCCAAGTACCGAACCTTTTTAAATTAAACTGCTTTTGGGTCTGCTGTGGGTCCCTCATCTGTCTGAACCTGAAACATGTAACCAGCTCCAAATCAGCCCTTCGCCCATCCAACAACTCCATACTGTCATTGCAGGACAGCTGATTTTTCTAAATTGTATGTCCTTTATTCATCGCAAAAATATTGATGCGAGATACAAAAGACTTCTTCTCTATGCATTCCTTCATTCAGTCGATTTCACCATCTGCACACGGTGTTGGGCTGGTTTGCACCTTTATTTCAAATGTACTAAATACAGTGGAAATCAGTCAGCGCAGTTATTTTGAGGCTTTGTAAATTCTGCATTCCATGTGCTAAACCAACCTTTTGACTTTCCTCCCATCAGTATTTTGTTCAGGAACATCCCATATTGCATAATCATCAAGACAAATGTACTCAATGAACTGTGCACACTATTTTGCTCATTTGAAAGACACAATCCTCAGTGCCACTGTAGGCATAGATCAGCTTGCATGTTTGTTTGCAGGTGCAATCAAGTTGGCATGGGTTTCAGTAAATCAGGCCCTGTAAGTGTCAAGTGTATTACTAAACTGGATGGTTTCTCACACTTGAAGGGGAAGGACTCGAACAAGACAAGGGATTTCACTCGTTTCTTCAGTTTATTATCAGGAGAAGCAAGCAGGTGACAAACCTTAAAAAAAAAAAAAAAAACAAAAACACAAAACAAACTACTGTGAATAGAATAAAGTATTTTGCTAAAACAAATTAAACAGAATTATTTTTTAAACAGACTGCAATAATTTTTTAGCTTAACACTTTTTAACTTAGATTAAATGAAGCACCTTATCATGAATTAAGCATTTAAACCCCTAGATTTTAACAAATGTTTTTTCAGAAACAAAGAAGAATCAAAACCAAAATAAAGCACGCTTTCAATAATGCTGAAGCAACAGCTGCCAGCCAAACAAACTGGGCAAACAAAATAGCGCACATGCATAGAACCAAAACAGTCACTTCTTCAACAGTCCAATAAAATAATCTCTTACCGGCAGTCTGTTTGGTTTGTCCAATCCCATCCGTTTTCTTCGATCCTTTGGCTTCATTCGGTTGCACGCGCGAACTGCTGCCTTAGCGTGGTGTTTAATAGCCTTGTCAGCTGATTAGTCGATTGACCTCACCTGCTGAGGTGTGCTGCACAGCAGCGCCTCACTGACACGTGCGCCACCACGCAGATCGCCGCAACACCTCCCACTCGATCTTTGCTCAGTATAATCTGGAAAGATCGCACCTCTCAGGTGAGCTGAACCTCAGCCAGAACGAGAATGACAAGGCGCCGGACATCTTGATGCAGTATGGTACCCTGGACAGGCTCCTCCTCAGACCTGGACTCTTTGACGACAGATTTTTGAGTCTTCACCTGAACACAACCGCTTGGAGAGACTTTGAGATGGACATCCAGGACGATGCCTTTGGGATCTGCATTCACACTGATGACTTTTCGTAACCTGAACTGCCCCCTCACTGCATTTTGGTCGCAGAGCCAAACCACATCTCCGGCAACGTTTCTTGCAGAAGTACTGCGGACAGGTTCGGACCGGCAAGTTGGCTCCAGGACTTCCAAAAGTAGTTAACTTGGGTTTGCATCTCTTGCAGTCTCATGAAGGGGTAAGCTGTATAGTCGAATGTCTTGAAATCTCCATTTTGTGTGGCTCGACCGAGCAAAAGGGTGTTTGGTGTGACATACTGGATGCAGTCTTCACGGCTTTGGACTCTAGCCTCGATGGGCCTTTCCTTAGCAAGGTTGGCAGCTAGCTTGAGAACAGTCAAAAATTCTCTGAAGGTGAGGCCTTCTCCTCCACCAAGACTTTGGAGGGCTCTTTTGGTGACCTTGACAGCTGCTTCGGTGGCACCATTTCGGTGAGGTGAATCGGCCGGTAGGATTCTCCATGTCCAGTCAGTCCCATTTTTGGCAGCATACTCCTCCAGTGACCCTTTGTTTTGCCGTTTCAGGGAAGTGTACATCTCCTCCAGGACAGGTTTTGCGCCGATTAAAGTTTGTGCCTGGATTGGACCAGATCTTCTGAGGATGAGCCCGGACAGAAGTGAAACGCTGGTAGGCAAGCAGAAAGCTCTCTGTTGTCAGAGTTTGCCAGTTCGACATTGGATGGCTCAGCTTGCCATGCAACAGAAAAGCACACCCCATACCTTCATGCTCACTCTTCTCTTGACATCGTCCTTCACTTGGTATGGTCCGAACAGGTCGACGGATGTGAATTGAAATGGTACAGCCGGACTTGATCTTTCTTCGGGCAAGTTTCCCATTATTTGCTGGCAAGTTCTTGCTTTTGCCTTCTTGCAAACAACACACTTGTCAACCACTTTTTGGGCAATAATCCTCCCTTTGATGATCCAGGCTTCTTTCCGCATTCGTAGCAAAGTTCCGGCCACGTCTTCATGTCCCTTACAATGTGCAGCTCGAGCTAGGAGGGTGGAGATCCAGGCCTGGAACGGTAGCAGGGTAACAGCCCTGCGGTCCTCCCTGAAGGCCTGGATCCTGCCACCACACATCAGGAGTCCACTTGCTCCGTCTTTGTAGACCACCAGCCTGTCCGTTGTTGTGTTTGGGAAGTGTACGTTCTCTTGTGCTGCTAGGCATAGGTCACGGAACACATCTTCCTTTTCATTGACCGTGATGACACCAGATGATTGAATCTTTTTGCTGCTCTCCAAATCCATGCCATGTCACGATCAGCCGACTTAGATGGCTGAAGTGCCTTACATCCAGGAGCTTTTGTGCTGCTGCTGCAGGTGGTCTTCTGGATTTGGGCTCCGTTTTCTGGACTTGTGCTGACTGTTGACTTCGGGTGAGCACTGCGACAAATGTTTTGTTTTGTATTTTTGTGATGGTGTTCCTTGCTTGCGCAGCAACATCTTTGGCTGATTTCTTTGGCCACTTACTTTCAGGGAGATGAAGAAACTTTGGACCCGACTGCCACTCGGTTTCCTCAGTTAGGTCATCAGATTTGGCCCCTCTGGTAATGATGTCCACGATGTTGTGCGGCCCTGGAATCCACCGCCAATCTCGAACATCTGTGCTGCTTTGGATCTCACCAACTCGGTTTGCGAAAAAGGTCCGGTAGCCATAGCTCTCCTGCTGTATTCCACCCCGAACTGTCCACAGGATGGTACCACATCTCCACTTCGATTCGGCAGTGTCTCTGGAAGTAGTTGTTCAACCTGGCTACAAAGACGGCTCTACACAATTCCGCCTTCACAGGGTCACCTTTGTGATCAAGGGGGGTCAGCTTGGCCTTGGACTCAACTAGCCTCACAATGACACCATGACTGCAGCTCCAGCGTAGATGCAGCACAGCGCCATATGCATGCCCACTGCCATCAGAGAAGGTGATGCCACATGGTCTTGTAAGTGGATCTGGTGGTGTCAGGGGTCTGGTAAATCGGAGTTGGCTCAGGTCGGTATACTCTTCCAGGAGCTTTATAGCATCTTCTCAGAGTTCTTTGGATAAGACGGCATCCAAGGTGTCTTCTATGCAATTCATTACTTTCGCTTCTTGAAAGGCTCTTCGGATGAGGATGGCTCCCTCTTGTTTTGCAGGAGCCAAAAGGCCGAGTGGATCATAGAGACCAGAGACTTGGTGAGTGGGTCTGATTTTGGCATCTCACCTCATCTCTCAGCAAGTTCTGACCAAGGCGCATCTTTCTCTTTCTCCTGGAGAAGTTTACAGCAACCATGACGTTCCGCCTATCATCGTCAATGGTGTAGCCAAGGCCAAGGGCTTTGTTGTCATCTTCAGTGAGCTGGTTCAGCAGAATCATGGTCTTCTCACCCCCTGGTCTCTTCCTCCCACTTTGATCGGAGTGGACCCAAGGCTTCATGAAAAATCCTCCAGCTTTGAGGATCTGCTCGATGTTGGACGTAAGGACTTTCAGGTGGTTGATGTCATTGTGAGAGGTCAGTATGTCATCAACATATGCATCTTCCTCTATCACACGTTTTTCTTTGAAGTGGTTGAAAGAGGGCAAGTTGGCAGTCTCTCTCATGGAGACTTGCGCTATGCAACCAGCAGGTTTGGCCCCATGTTGACCCTTGTTATAGCGAAGTCTTTGATCTCAGCATTGTCAGTGTCATGCCAAAGGAACCTTTGGAGGTGGACCTCTCTCTCTTCCAACCAGACAGAGTTGTACATCTTGCGGATGTCACCAAGGGCAGCGAAGGCACCAGCACGGAACCTCAGCAGGACAGCCCTGATTGGGTTGAGGACGTCAGGACCTTGAATCAGCATGTTATTCAAACTCAGGCCCCTGTACTTCTGGCTGCTATTCCATACTAGCCTCACTGGAGTGGAGACTGAATGTGGATTTGGTGCAATCAGGCGACTTATGTACCACACCGGCCCGGTCCAGCCCTGCAAAACTTCTTTGGACAGTTTCACTGCAGCTTTGCGATGAACCATCTCATGGATTTGTGAGGTGTAGGCCGACTTCAACTCTGGGTACTTTGCCAGCTGCTTTTCTGTCCTGAGGAATGTAGTTTCGACTGCTCTCCTGTTGTTGGGTAGGGATGCTGGGTCCTCCGTCCATGGATACTCGGCATGCCAGTGGGGGTCAGGGCTATGGTGGTGTCCATTTACATACACTAAGCCATTTTTTACCACCTCCAACTGTCTCTTCAGCCAGCGTCATCTCTTTCCCCCCGGGTTGGCAATTCCCGCAGCGACATCCTCCACATCTTGGCTCACAAGCTGCGCCGATGCTTTCCCACTTCCACCACTTCAGAAGGTCTCTGCTTGCTAGTGGCTGTATTGGACTGGGTGTGGGGATGGTTGGGAGACTGGCAGGAGAGTGGATATTTACAGATGGGTTCACTGTACTTGACTGCTGCAGTTCTCGTAGACCTTGTGAAGTGCGTCTTAGATGTATGAGCCATCAAGGTGACTTCCTCGAACAGGTCGGGGTGCCTGCGTCTTTCCCAGTGGGCCGGCCCAGAGCACGAGGTCACCAACAGAACGGACTCTCTGGGGTACCAGTTGGCCTTCCTTGTGGCTGATTAGAAGTTGTATTTCTTTGGGTCTTGCAAGGTCTTTCAGGGGAACATCGGGGAAAATCTTCTGTAACTTGAGTGCTGGAACATGTCTTCTGTCAAGGCCATAACAGATGAGTTGATGTGACTTGAGGGTCCCTCTTGGGGTGTTGACACGTATCTTTAGGATGTAGCGCTTAGTTGCCACAGGCACCTTCATCCCTCCAACACCATAATCCACCAGTGTTACGTCCTCACTTCTCAGGTTAAACTTGCTTGCAGCTTTATGTGTTATATAGTTGGTGCCTGATGCCAGGTCATTGAGGGTCCAGACTCTTTGTGCATCATTGGCTGTGATGTTGAGGAGCATCAGGATCACTGGGTACTTACGCAAACTGGTTTCCTCTAGAAGGCCTCGCTCAGCTGCAGTGGAGTTGAATGCCTTCGATGTGACATTGGAGAAGGCTTCTCGACACTGTTGCGCCAGCTGAGGTGGAAGTTTGGAGAGGAACTCTTTTTGGGCATCGGTGTATCCTTTTCCTTCAGTTCTCACTGGGCTAGATATCCCTCGGGGCTGGGGTTTGACAAATGGACAGAGGAGATACTGGTACCGGGGTTTACACTTTGGATTCTTGCACAGGTAGGTGGTTACACTGCAGTAGTCACCTGCATGGACTTCAAGACACCTCTTGCAGGCACCAAGCTGTTGAACTGCGTCCCTCTTCTCTGATAGCTTTAGGTTGGTCCTAAACTTTCTGCCGAAATACAGTCTCTTTCTGTGCTTCGGGTCACCACATATGATGCAACCTCCTGATTCGTTGCTGGACTTGGCTGTCTTTGTCCTGGAGTATTTTACGAACTTGGTCTTCTCCTTGGCGGGTTCGCCAATGTTGCTCAGATGATCCAGTAGCTCATATATGGACTCTAGTGATTTTATGTGATGAGCTTGTCAGAGCGGTTCTGGAGGTTAGCGGCATTTCCCCTGTCTGCGGCATAGGTGAGCCAGTCTTTCTTTAGAGTCTGTGGGAGCTTGCTCTCGATGGATTTCGTCAGCTGTGGATTCCTTATGGCGTCTGCACTGTCCAGTTCATTTAAGTTGTAGAGGGCCTTTTCCACAGTTTGTATGAGCTCTACGATTTCCCTTGGATGGCCGCTCCTCGCTGGTGGCATTGCTTGGAGCACTTCAATGATCTGGAGAGCGATGGTGGCTTGGTTCCCAAACTGGTTCTCAATAACTCTGAAGATCTCGTCTGCTGAGCTCTCTGTTGACAGATGTAGTTCTCTGGCCACCTTTTCATCTAGGCTGTTGAGCAGTTGGAATTTCTTGACCTCTTTGGAGCCAGTTGGTTCACCTTGCCTCTACAGAGCCTCCCATTCTTTCCTCAATCTGTAATAGTCTCGCTGGTTGCTGGCAAATTTGCTGCTACTGGGGCTGAGTTGCGGACTGAGATGAGCTCTTGTTCAGTGTTGGTCTTGATACTTGTGCTTGGATTAGAGCAGCCTTCTGGGACACCAGCTTGGGAAGGTGCATTTCAAGGTCTCTTAATCTGGAATCAAAGTCTTTTTGCTTGGTAGGTGGGGCCCAGCGGTTCCAGTTCTGGTGTGCTTCCTTTGCCTTGCGCACCAGCTTCTCTAAGTGGGTCAGCATGAAGTCATTAGCCTCCAGAGTTATGTCTGGCTGATTGGAGGAGACATTCTTAAACTCAGCCTCTGCTACTTGTAGAGCCAGGGACAGTTCTTTTTCTCCATATGTGGCCCAGAGTGTGTCTTGGATTAGGAGTTTGACTTCTTTAAACTTCTGCTCACATTCTCTCTCTGTCTTCTCTGTGTCGGCTTTCCATGTGGCGCTCAGCTCCTCTTCCTCTGCCAAGACTCTAGAGCCCTCTAGTGTCAGCTTCCTGAAGTTCTCCTGTAACTCCTCCATAGACATCTCTATGTGGGCCCTCGCAATGCTGTTGGCAAGATGGGAGAAATGTCTCTTAGCTGTGGTCCTCTCTGCTCTCAGTTCGTCGAGTGACTTTGCAGTAGCCGTTTTGCTCCTTTTGACTGATGTCCAGCAGGCTTTGTCCTCCAGGCCCCAGATGGAGTGTCCTCCCTCTCAGTTGTGGCCTCAGGTGGAGTCTTCACTGGTCAGGCGGTTTTTCACTGTCAAGTGTATTACTAAACTGGATGGTTTCCCACACTTGAAGGGGAAGGACTCGAACCAGACAAGGGATTTCACTCGTTTCTTCAGTTTATTATTAGGAGAAGCAAGAGCATGAAAAACCTTTAAAAAGAAAACCACACAAAACAAACTACTGTGAATAGAATAAAGTATTTTGCCAAAACAAGCTAAAAAAATCATTGCAGTCTGTTTAAAGAATAATTCTGTTTAATTTAACACTTTTTTAGCTTAGATTAAATGAAGCATTTTAGCCTCCAGATTTTAACAAACATTTTTTCAAAAACAAAGAAGAATCAAAACCAAAATAAGCACACTTTCAATAATGCTGAAGCAACAGCTGCCAGCCGAACAAAAACTGTGCAAACAAAATAGCGCACATGCATAGAACCAAAACGGTCACTTCTTCAACAGTCCAATAAAACAAAAATCTCTCACCAGCAGTCTGTTTGGTTTGTCCTATCCCATCCGTTTTCTTTGATCTTTCTGCTTCGTTCAGTTGCACGTGCGAACTGCTGCCTTAGCGTGGTGTTTAATAGCCTTGTCAGCTGATTAGTCAATTGACCTGACCTGCTGAGGTGCACTGCAGAGCAGCGCCTCACTGACACGCGCACCCAGCAGCATGCCACCAGGCAGATCCCCACAACAATAAGTAATGTGCCTTATAATGTGAGCCTGTGCAGATTTTCATTGGGACTGTAATTTGTGATACTGTTGAACTGCACTGAGTCATACTGAGGGGTATCCCTAATATTTTGGCACCGTAACGCTTATGAGTGGGATGCCCAAAATATTAGCGACACCTCTCGGGATAACCCATCATAGTTCAACAGCATCGCAAAGTACAGTCCCACTGAGGTCAAACATGGAGAGAAGAAACGCTGGTAAGAAATAAAACTTTCCTGGATGAAAATCAGGTTGCTCAAAACAAAGATGTGCTTTTTGGTAGTCAGAAAACGGGAATTTATGGCGCTTATAAAAGCGCTGTGTGGAAGAGGATGACGTAGGCGGTCAACAGCGTTGCCATAGGAACGGACTCCGCCTGGGTCTGAATAAAATTCTCAGTAACTAACTTAACCTATGTCTAATGATGATTTAAATTTGGAGGCAATAAATAACACATTAATAGAAATAAACGGAACCCTAAAAAATAAAATGTTTAAATGACTAAATGTTGTCCATTGTCTGTGTTTAAAATGCTTTTAACCGATTTCACCAAGGATACTTCAGTCACGTTACTGATTAAATACTGTAGCGCATTTGCGATCTGATCGTAGCTTATGCTCACGTCCAGATTGATAAATACCGAAGCTTGCATGGAAATGGCCGTACGCCCGTTTTTCTGAGGTACGTTCGGTTGATGAATGAGAGCCATTGTGCCATGAGATTTACAAAACAAAAAAGTGGGTAAAAAGTTGGCACCTCTGGCCAAGTGTCCGGAAAAGCCTGAAAAAAAATCCCCTGAGAACATTTCCTGAACTCGTAGCAAGTCCGTAAATCAGGGTTTAGCTCATAGTGACAACACAAACATGTCTGGTTCTCTTTCCGTGATTTTGGTTTTCGCATTAGCCTGTTGACCGGTTAGAAATTAGCATTAGATTTACCCGGCTTTTGGCTCACTAGACAATTTACGTGCTTCTGTCTACTGTTACATTGTGTAAGGAACTGAACAGTGAATTTTTTGGTTATTTCTATTCATTGTACTGGTTCACTGACTCCTGCATATCTTAACTCATGGCCACAAGCAACAAGGTCAACAAGTCCTTTGTTGTCGCGGTGCCAGATGCCGGTATGAGATCCTGAATGGCTGAGCTGCTCAGACCCCTGGTTAGTATGGCGGCCGGACATACTGCAACTGTTGTGGTCCTTCAGCTTCTCCCGGCTTTGTTTAGGTGTGTGTGCTACATTTATTCTCCTGTTTAATTTCTTATGTTTAGCTCCAACAGCTTGTCAGCTATTCATGCATCAACACTCTTTCCAGTCACCGATTGTACATCTTTGTCAGCAAATATGCTCAAAAGAGCTACAAAGAGCCCGTACTTCATCATTCATCCACTCCTTATAGATTCTCTTTTGCTCCATTGTCCAGATGACTGAAACACAAAGGAAGTAAAGTTTGTAGAATTGAAATAAACAAGTTGGCAACCGCAGATTTAAATTTTGGCAGTAAACGCTACAAGTATTCCATCAATCAGCATTCTTCAGCACGCAGTCCCACCCTGAAGAATTCTGGGTAATCTGAGAAGTTCTACCCCCCTTCTAGGTACTTTCTTCAGGGAAAATTTGGGGTTGAAGGAAAGTTTTTTCCTTGGGTAAGTTTGGTGGAAACGCGACAAGGTTTTTCAAAATCCCGGGTAAATGAAAAGGGGGCGATTGAGGCCCCAGTATTCTTATCCTGGGGCAGGAGAGGAGGAAGAATGGATGATGCCAGCAGCCAAATAGTCATTGGTATAGGTCACCATAACCTTTAAGGGGCAACAAGGGGTACAGGTATCCCTTAGGGGACGTGCTGGGATGTAAGTCGATGGCACAGTCATACAGACGAGGAGGGGACAGGGACATGGCCTTGCTGAACAATTCCCTGAATCATGGTATTCTGAAAGGGAACCCCAGACACATCTAGGACTGAACTGGGTGAAGTTGAGTGCAGAGGTGTAGCAGCTTGCGTGAGGCATACCTGATGACAAGTAGGACTCCACCCAAGGATGGTACCAGTCCACCAGTCGATGTGTGCTTTGTAACATCAAAGCCAAAGGAACTCCAAGATCAAAGGGATGTGAATTGACTGCAGAATGTGAAACGGGATGGTCTTGTGATGTTTGCTTCACAGGAGCATGTGGATCGGAATAATGACCATCAAGGGCTTTGGCAGGAACTGAGTGAGAGAGAGAAATCCAGCCCAGCCACAGCTGGCAGGTGAAACCCTCATTGATGATGCTGGCCTGAGCTCCAGAATGAATGAAAGTGGCCAGGGCATGGCAACCATTCGGGAGAAGAAGCTTGACCTGGTTACAAGAAGGTTGCATAGTTGCATGGCTCACCAGAACTTCCTCCTTTCCTAGTGAGCAGTCTTTTGCTGAACACCGCTACACAAGATGACCAGCCTGGCTACAGTAAGGGCAGAGGTTACCCTGTTAGCGATGCTCTCATTCCACCGGGCTGAAGTTGATGTGACCCAGTTGCATGGGTTTAGAACCCACTGACTGCGACTCCGCTGAGGAAGCTGAGCAAGTGACCAAGGAGTTTCCCCATGGGCGGCCTGGACATTTGTGAAGTACCCTGAATCTTCTCCCCTCTCCTAGGCGGGGTGCCGGAAACATCCACTGTGGGAGCTAGCCCGATAAGCTCATCGAAAATAGACGGGAGATTATACAACACCAGTTCATCTTTGATGTAATACGTCAGGCCATGGAGAAATACATTGCACAGGGCAGAGGAATTTGAGTCATTCTGACAGGCTTTGGTGTGAAACTGTATAGATAAGTCTGTCTCTGTCTGGTTCCCGATACTTGCTCATCAAACCCAGTGCCGCTTCAGCACCACAAGCCCCCATGCTGAAAAAATTGCAGAGCTCCTCAGAGAATGACTGGTAAGAAGTGCAGGCAGGAGTCTGTCTGTCCAACTTGGCGGTTCCCCAGAGGAAACCCCTCCTGGCAGATGGTTGATGGTGAACGCTACCTCGGCGTCTTCAGAGGCAAACGTGTGGGGTTTCAGGTGAAAAAAAACAACAAGCAGTTTGTCAGAAAGGGACCACAATTTTCAGGATCCCCAGCATAATTTTCTGAGAGGCACAAGACCATTGCTAGGCAAAGGGTGCAGAAGCTGTTTTCTGCATCTAGTTTGTTTATGCCATAATTGCGTGTGCTTCGGCAACAACTGATTGTCTTACTTTGGCTGTGATGGCGGCCGTCGTTGCTTTGTGCTGCTGGAGGACGTTCTCAATCCTCTCAAAATAGGCCTGTGGGTGTGTGCTGGGTCCATGACTGGCCAGATCGTACTGCAATGGATGGAGGTAGAACCCAGTAGCAGTGCAGATGAGTTTGCAGTTGAGTGAAATTTACCAGCAGGTAATGAGAACTGACTATGAAAAAGCTAAACAACAGACTGTTGGATTTGTCTCACTTTAACTGTAGAGGCCTGTTTTATTTCTTTACTTTTAATTTGTATATTCATGCACGTTTAATCCTTTTAATACATGTGTTTTCAAGAGAAGCTCTTGTCTTAGGTTGGTTGATATTTTTTGTGTCACATACTGATAATTTATTTGAAATCTTAAGTTTATGAATGGTATTGCATATAACCTTCTACGGTATGATTACATTATGTCACGTGCAGAGCTGCAATCACACAAGAACACATTGGAGGTTTTGCTGTATTTTGTAACTTGTTACAAATCCATCTCTATCTTAGCTAAATCAACAACATAATAGAGACGATGAAGGATTAAAAGATATCTAGATATCTAGAGTTTATGTCTTATGTGCCCTAGTGATGCTGTGTCTTGTCACAGTAACTTTTGACAGGCAGGAGTGTTCTTCAAACAGTTGAAAATGTACAATCAAAATACTGTAGGTTTATTAAAAATTCTCAATAGCATTATATGATCACAAATGCAAATGGCATGAATACATTTTTTCAATAACTGATAAAGTTGAGCAGTGTAAATATTTAGAATTTGTCAGAATTTGTTTTGGCTTATCAAAAGTAACAATCAATGATATTTCAATTCTAGCTAGTGTAATGATGTATACACTATTTATTTCAATCAACACGCTGTACAGTGTCATGTTACCAGTGTGGGTATGCCCAAGTCTCATATTTTTGTGTTTACCTGTTTAATATCAGAGATATAGCAGCTATTCAGTTCTCTCTACTAAAAATGTTACTGTTTCAGTCACACCTTTCTCATCTTCATGGGACACATGACACATTGAAACAATAAACTTTAACCTGCTCATGAATATCACGAACAGAAAACAACTTCATGTTGGTTAAATGTCCCTTTATATCACCTTTGAGTAAATAAGCAGCATTAACTTTACAGTCTATGGTCATTCATGTGTTGTTAACATAGCTTGCTAGCAATCATGGTTAATATTAACGATGTCGTTAAGTACCCAGTGGTGAGATCAACAACTTTGGAAGTGGGTCTACAAGGGAGACAAGCAGAGACCTCTGGGCCCTCCAGAGAGGATGAACACTCTCACACCAGCACCGAGATCCCACTCACTTAGTGGGTCTCATTCATGAAACGTGAGCAGGACAAATTCGTGTGTAAAATGTTCGCAGACGGAAATTTATGCACAACTCGCATTCATCAATAATTTAGTAGACCAGATCTTTTCATAGCTACTAACAAAATCTACACATGCTCCCGACCACACGAAGTGCTTGTGTAAATTTAAGACTGCACATAAATAACGCTTTTCAGTATTGGAAATTACAATTTTAATTCATATTGCGCTCTCTTATGTACACAATACGCAGATGCCTTAGAAACACGTGATATGAAAAAAACTAAGAAAGATATAACACATTTAGTTAAATTAGTTGGCAGTTGGCAGGTTAAAGATCCAGATTAGTTTCATGATTGTGAATTATTTATGTAATTCGACTCAATAAATTACACGTTATTTCTCCATGTTGAATGGTGATAATAAACAATCACTGAACTTGCACTATTGCATGATTTAGCGCAAGGCGTTATTTGGAGAGAGAGGTGTTTTAGGGATCTGGCAGATATGTTCACTGAGGGTGATGAATGGTTGATTAGTTGTTTCAGACTACCAAGAGCAATTCTGTTGCATTTATGCAACATTTTTGAGCCTAATCTGACAATGCCAACAAAACACAGCCATGCCATCCCTGCACATCTATAGGTACTATCTGTGCTTGGTTTCTTAGCCACAGGGACCTTCCAACAGGAGGTAGGTGACAGATCTGGCATTTCGCAACCGTCGATGAGCCGCATCCTCCCTGCAGTGCTTAATGACATTATAAAACTAATGCCAGAGTATATAAACTTTCCCTATGGTGCAGAACAGCAGATAGAAGTGATGCAGGAATTCAGCGCAATTGTACACATGCCAGGTGTCATCGGTGCCATAGCCTGCACGCACGTGAGCGCCAAGGCTCCATCTGGTGATGCATTTGCTTACCTAAACCGGAAAAACATTAATTCCGTGAATGCGCATATGATCTGTGATGCAAAGTGTGTGTTGTTAAACGTTGTGGCAAGGTGGTCCGGTGGGACACATGACGCATTCATCCTGCGTAATAGCGCAGGATAAATGTGTTTGAAGGATGGAGTTGTGAGAGATGGCTGGCTCATTGGTAAGAATATAGCCTGTCCCTGTCACACCACTGCTGACAGATGAAAATACATTTTTTTTTCTGAAAACAACTTTACTCAAAGCAACTTCGATCTCCGCTTCGGAAAAATTCTTTCTTTCTTTCCCTTTCTTTGCTTGCGCCATGACTGACAGGTCCGCTGGATGCATCCACAACACCTCCTTATATGGTGGTCATTGGCTATTCATGGGCGTGGATTTATGCAAATTGCTGATTAGCGGGAGCGTGCTGTCACTTTACGATTGATTGGCATTAATGATCTACACATGTGTTTACGATTAGAACTGAGTTTCCCGTGGTGTTCATGAATCCGGAGTAGGTTTTTACTAGAGTAGACTTTTATGTGTAAATCTACGTGCAAATTCGCTAACGTTTCATGAATGAGACTCAGTGTCCCTACACCAGATCCACCCAAAACACCTATCCCAACAGAGAGTGCTGGACCACAGGAGTTAGTGCAAAAGTCACAGCGCACTTGCAAACCCCCAGACAGACTGAATGTTACAGCTGTCATGTTATTTAGAGTAGATAATTGTTGAGATAAAGCTTTAAGTTGTGAGTGCACACAAGCTAAAATCACCACTGTTTGATTTCTCCCAGTTAATTTGCATTTTGTGGGAATGTTGGAATTTAAAGGGGGAAAAG